>ML397736.1:6958-55635 GCA_005239525.1 Nicotiana knightiana | reverse complement strand
ATTTAGATTTTAGAGTATATGTTGCGTGCTTGTGTGATTGACTTTGGTGGTTCATGGGACCCGTTTCTTCCACTAGCGGAGTTTGCATATAATAACAGCTATAAGTCGAGTATCCAGATGGCTCTGTATGAGGCTTTATATGGTAGTAGGTCCAGGTCTCCGGTTGGTTGGTTTGAGTCGGGCGAGGCTAGGCTGTTGGGCACAGACTTGGTTCAGGATGCTTTGAGTAAGGAAAAGTTAATTCAGGAGCGACTTCGTACGGCGCAGTCTAGGCAGAAGAGTTATGCGGACCGGAAGGTCCGAGATGTGTCTTTCATGGTTGGGGATAGGGTGTTGCTGAAGGTGTCACTCATGAAGGGTGTTATGAGATTTGGGAAGAGAGGGAAGCTGAGTCTCAGGTTCATTGGGCCATTTGAGGTGCTTTAGAGGGTTGGGGATGTGGCTTATAGGCTTGCTATGCCTCCCAGTTTATCGAGTATTCATCCAGTATTCCATGTTTCGATGCTCCAGAAGTATGTTGGTGACCCTTCCCATGTTTTGGACTTCAGCACGGTTCAGCTCGAGGGTGATATGTCATATAAGGTAGAGCTAGTGGCTATTTTGGGTCGACAGGTCAAGAAGCTGAGGTCCAAGGATATAGTTTCAGTGGAGAGGGCAGCTAGTGGAGGATGCCACCTGGGAGACCTAGCGGGAGATGCGGGATACATATCCTTCGAGGACGAACGTTTCTAGACCGTTCTAGGACGAACGTTTCTAGACCGTTCTAGGACGAACGTTTGTTTAAGAGGGGGAGGATGTAACGATCCGGCCGGTCGTTCCATGAGATTTACCCCGTTTTCTCCTATTTTTGCATTTGTTATATATTACTATCTTGTTTTTGTTCTGTTGGGTCAGTTGGTTCAGGTCCGGAGTGGTTATGGTGAGAATTGAGGAATTTAGTCTCTCAAAGTAGCCTAATAATTGAGAAAGTCAACTGAGAGTTGACTTATCGGTAAACGACCTCGGAATGCGGATTTTTGGCTTGGATAGCTTCGTTAGGTGATTTGGAACTTAGGAGTGTGTTCAGAATATTTTTGTGGTGTCCGGTGTAGAATTAGGCTTGAATTGGCGAAATTTAGTTTTTGGTGATTTCCGGTCGGCAGTGGTAAAGAAGCTATCTGAGTCAGAATGGGATTCCGAAAGTTGGATCAGGTTCTTAATGACATTTTGGATATGTCTGCAAAATTTCAGCTCAATCGGAGGTGTTTTGGTTGGTTTCGGCGTAGTTGGCGAAATTTGGAAGTTTCAAAGTTCATAGGCTTGAATTTGATGTGATTTTGGTGTTGTTGCATTTTTTTTTTTGTATTTCGAAGGCTCGAATAAGTTTGAATGATGTTACGGGATATGTTGGTATGTTTGGTTGAGGTCCCGAGGGCCTCGAGTGTGTTTCGGGTGATTAACGGACCAATTCTTGGCTTGAAAACTAGGCAGATTTCTACTGGTGTGAGGTTCTGGTTTCCTTCTACGCGATCGCGTAAGGATGTTTGCGATCGCGTAGGGTTAAATAGTGGGGCAGGCATTTTTTACTACGCGATCGCGTGGTTAGGATTGCGATCGCGTAGGTTGGCCTGGTTAGGCAGTGCGATCACGTGGGAATTTCTGCGATTGCGAAGGGTATTTTGAGGCGCGCGTGTGGGGTGGAGAATTTGTTCTATGCGATCGCATGTTTTGGTCTGCGATCACACTGGTTGGTTGGTCTGTGAATCGTGATCACGTGCCAATGTTTGCGATTGCAATGAAGAAAATATATTAGCTGGACATAATGTTTAAAAGGCCTGTTATGCGAAATTGGCTCATATTTTCCTCCACTGTTGGTGAGTTGGGAGCACTTTTGAGAGGATTGAAAAGGGAATTGAAGGGAATCACTTGGAGGTATGGTTCTTAAGTTCATAACTCGTCTATATGTAGATTTCTAAATTATTAAACAATAGAATTGCTGGAACTAAACACAAGTTGGGGAAGAAGGGGTGCATGGAAAATTTATTCTTCTTTTGAGGATTTGAGGGGGCAATTGTTGTCCGAATTTAGTGTTCTTGGTATGTATAGAACTGTGGGAGGATAAGGGTTCTTATGATGTAAATTTTATTGGATTCTGAGACGTAGGCCCGGGGCTCGGGTTTGGCCGAATTTTGAGATTTTTGTATAATTTGATAATTTTCGATTGGGTTGTGTTCCTTGACTATATATTAATAATGTTGAACTGATTTTGGCTAGAGTCGGAGAAATCGTAAGCCAATTTTAGGGGCATGAGCATTGCGGACTAGTGTTGTGGCCAGGTAGAGATAAGTAATGGTTATAAATCCTGTCCTGAGGGTATGAAACCCCGGACTTTACATCCCTTCAAGGATTTGGAGTGACGCACACACTGGATGACGAGTGTGGGGCGTGCACGAACTAAAAATTTGGAATTATGTCTCTTTTTAGGCAGCTATTGAGTTGCGAAACTGCTTTTTAAGAATATGTTTTACAGTATTGCTATGATTTGATATATTTGGGCTGTAAGCCATTTTTGGGGCCTAGTGCCCATCTGTTTTAACCCCTTGGGGGCTTTTTTACTGATATTCTCACTACTTTGAAACTATGATTTTAAACTCAGTCTTTCTGGTGAAATTGTTGACACTCATATTTGATGATATTACTATTTCTTGAAATGAAATACTATTTTGGGTCGAGAACTCCGTTTATTTATGGCTCGAGTGGCATGATGAGAGTGTCTGACTGAGTGAGGGCGAGGGACAATATTGTGAAGATGTTATGATATGAGAGAGGTAGAGTGCCTGGGAGTGATTAATGCCATGATTTGGCTTGTTTTATAGCGCTTGGGATGTAGGAGCCCCTCCGGAATCTGTACATACCCCCAGTGAGCGCAGGTACCTACAGAGTGCCGAGTGACGAGTGATTGGGAGGTATGAGTGACTGCGAGGTGCTGAGTGACTGTGAGGTGCTGAGGGACTGATTACAAGTGATAGTGAGGTATGCCCGAGGGGCTGATTATGATATATGTTTTGCCCGAGGGGATACTTATGATTTTACTGCTTTCACTCTGAGCTTAAGAAATATGTTTTTCCCGAGGGGCCTCTATATGATTCATTTCATTTTTATCACTAAACCTTTCGGTTGAAGTTGTTTGAAAAGTATACGTTCTTCAAGGGATTTTTCTGAAGTTGGTTTTAAGGCATGACGATTTCATACATCTATGTTATACCATTGGAAAGTAAGGTTGTGTATATTGTGATTTGATGGCATTGATTTTTATGTTTTTCCTGGCCGCTTAGACTTGATTTATTTTCATTACTACTGAGTTGGCATACTCACATTACTCCATGCACCCCTGTGTGCAGATTCAAGTGCAGATTTTGAGCATTAGCCATCTTTTTTTTTCCGCGCGGAGCCGGATTGCGGGATATAGAGGTAGTTGTTCAGCGTCCTCATCATCTCTGTTTTCCCTTCTTGTTGTATCTAGCTTTCATTCGGAGGTTTTGTATTATGATAGTATATTTTGGCTCATTCTTTTAGATGCTCATGACTTGTTGGCTCCGGGTTTTGGGGTTGGTGGCACTGTTTATTGGCCTAATTTATTTAGTAACCATTGTATATTCTTGGATTTTGTATTGGGATTTTGAAAGAAATTGTGAACATGTGGTTATTGGCTAGCCTAGTTCCACAGGTTCCATCACGGTCGATTTAGGATTTGGGGTCGTGACATGTATGGAGTGTCCTGTGAGGTTTATACAGACCACCGTAGCTTGCAGTACTTGTTCAAGTAGAAGGATCTTAATTTGAGGCAGCGCAGATGGCTTGAGTTGTTGAAACATTATGATATCACCATTCTTTATCACCCGAGCAAGGCAAATGTGGTAGCAGATGCTTTGAGCAGGAAGGAGAGAGTATGGGTAGCATGGCTTATATTAAAGTAGAAGAGAGACCTCTAGCCTTGGACATTCAGTCCTTGGCCAATCTCCTCGTGAGGTTAGAACTTTCAGAGCCTCGTCGAGTTTTAGCACATGTGGTTGCTCAGTCTTTGTTATTGGGGGAGATTAAGGCCCGACAGTTCTATGATCTGTGCTTAGCGGAGCTTCGGGAGACAGTGGTTTGGGGTAGGGCTAAGGAGGCTACTATTGGCGAGGATGGTGTTCTGAGGCTTCAGAGCCGCTTATGTGTTCCTAATGTTGATGGCCTGAGGGAGAGGATTCTAGATGAGGCACACAGTTCTCGATTATTCTATTCATCCTGGGGCTATGAAGATGTATCATGACTTGAAGCAGCATTAATGGTGGAGGCGAATGAAGAAGGACATTGTGGGGTATGTGACTAGGTGTCTTAATTGCCAGTAGGTGAAGTATGAGCACCAAAGGCCAAGAGGCCTACTTCAGCAGATGCCCATTCCTGAGTGGAAATGGGAGCGCATCACTATGGACTTCGTGGTTGGGTTGCCTCGGACTTTGCGTAAGGTGGACGCGGTTTGGGTCATTGTGGATAGATTGACCAAATCGGCACATTTCATTCCAGTAGCTACTACATATAATTCTGAAAGGTTAGCCCAGATCTACATTCTGGAGATAGTCCAGTTGCATGGTGTGCCTGTGACCATTGTATCAGATCGAGGTCCTCAGTTCACCTCGCACTTTTGGAGAGCATTACATAGTGAGATGGGCACCCGGATCGACCTCAGCACATCATTTCACCCTCAAACTAATGGTCAGTCGGAGCGTACAGTTCAGATATTGGAGGACATGCTCAGGGCATGTGTGGTTGACTTCAGAGGTCAGTGGGACAAGTTCTTGCCTTTGGCCGAGTTTGCTTACAATAATAGTTATCAGTACAACATTGAGATGGCTCCATTTGAGGCTTTGTATGGTCGGCGATGTCGTTCTCCTATCGGGTGGTTTGAGCCTGGCGAGGCTAAGTTATATGGCACCGACTTGGTGAGGGATGCCTAGGAGAAAGTGAAGTTGATTCAGGAGAGGCTCTGTAGCACAGTCCAGACAGAAGAGTTACGCGGATCAGAGGGCACGTGATGTATCATTTATGGAGGGAGAAAGGGTACTGTTGAAAGTCTCGCCTATGAAGGGTATTATGAGGTTTGGGAAGAAGGGCAAGCTGAGCCCGAGGTTCATAGGTCCCTTCGAGGTGTTGAGGCGAGTTGGGGAGGTTGCTTATGAGCTAGCCTTGCCTCCCAGATTATCAGGAGTTCATCCAATTTTTCATGTATCCATGCTCCGGAGGTACCACGCCGACTTCTCTTATGTGGTTGATTTCAGCACCATTCAATTGGATGAGAGGTTGGGCTACGAGGAAGAGCCAGTTGCTATTATTGATAGACAGGACCACCAGTTGAGGTCCAAGAGAGTTTCTATTGCAAAGATCCAATGGAAGGGCCATCCAGTTGAGGAGGCAATCTGGGGGTCCGAGGAGGACATGCGCAGCAGATATCCACACATATTCAGCACTTCAGGTATGATTCTAGACCCGTTTGAGGATGAATGTTTGTTTAAGAGGCGGAGAATGTAACGACCCAACCGGTCGTTTTGCGTTATCGGACCACGTTTCCCTAAATGAAACTTCCCATAGCGGCTTTTTATGATTTATGACTTGCGGGGACTGGTGGTCCGGGATTCGGAGGTGTTTAGAGTGCTATAGGAACAATTGGTTCCTTAAGGTTGGCCTTTAAGGCCAAGTTTGACTTCGGTCAACCTTTTGGGTAGACGACCTCGGAATCGAGTTTCGTCGATTCCGGTAGCTTCGTGAGATGATTTTGAACCTGGGTGTATGTTCATCGGGAGCATTTCGGCTCCCAATATTGAAATAAGAAGTTCCTTAAGTTCCTATTTTGGTTTGGGACGTGTTTTTGTGTTATCAAGGTCTGAACAAAATTCCGAGACCGAGATTAGTTTCGCTATGTCATTTATGACTTCCTGCAAAATTTGGTGCCATTCCGAGTTGTATAGGTCGGTTCGGCGCGTTGTTAGTGAAGTCTAGAAAACTTAAAGTTCCTAAGTTTTGTTCATGGGGTTTTGAGGTGTTATTTTGAGTTTTAGCGTTGTTTTGGGTGTTCTGAAGGCTCGAGCGAGTCTGTATTATGATTTGGGACTTGTTGGCATATTTGGACTGGGGTTCAGGTGGACCCACGTGCCTCCCGGACACCACATGAGGACAAAAACTAGCTGAAATAGCTGCTGGTGCACCTGTTCTGGTGTGACCGCAGGTGCGGTTGACCAGTCGCAAGTGCGAGACCGCTCTTGCGGTCCCAGCCTCGCAGGTGCGACCCCTAGTGGTCTGGCCAATTCTCGCAGGTGCGATCTCCACTCCGCAGGTGCGGGCCCAGGCTCCCCAGTCTATTTCCGCAGGTGCGTGCCTTTGCTCGCAGGTAAGAGACCGCAGGTGTCGTCCTCGAGGCGTAGGTGCGAAAACACTATTCAGACATTGTTTTTATACACGGGTTTAATTCATTATTTCTCATCATCTTCTTCTTCTTCCTTGGGGCAATTTCCACCATTTTAGAGGGGCAAACGACTTGGTTATTAAAGGTAAGTAAATTCTACTCTAATATTAGCCTCATGCATGAATTCCTAGTTAAGTTTAATAATTACTGAAAAATCAAGAATTGTGTAGTAACCTAGGGCTTTCGATAATTTGAGAATTTACCCATAAATTTTCTATGGAATCAAGTAAAAATCGTATATTAATGATCCTTAGGCTTTGGTTGAGGGTTTCCTTCGAGAATTATTGGAATCCGAGCATGCGGGCCCGAGGTCGGATTTTTTATTTTCTTCAAGAATGGTTAATTTGGCTAAGTACTAGGAGAATTCCACTCTTTGAATATAAAGTAAGTTATTTATATAACTTTTGGCTAGTTTCGAGTCCTCGGGTGTAGAGTTCGGAGTTTCGTGCACGTTCTCGGTCCGGGGAGTAAATTTAACGCAAGGTGAGTCTCCTTTCTAACCTTGTGATGGGGAATTGTCCCCCTAGGTGATTTAAATGCTATATGTGATAATTTGTGGGGGCTACATACGTACAAAGTGACGAGAGTCCGTACCTAGCGACTATTGCTATTATGTCTGGGTAGTTAGGCCCACATCATGCCTTGTTTTTTTCTTGATATAAACTATATGCTTAATGAATTAACCTTACATGTTTCTTATCTCCCCGAAGTTATGAAATTTGAGAAAAACTTGTAACAAATTGCTCACTGAAAAGGATTCTCTTTTAAAAAGGAATAATGTGTGTGCATGTGACCGCTTCACAATTTACATTCCGCGAGCGGAGTGTGATTTCCCCAATTCCTATGGGAACGGGTCGTACGCCATGGCGGATTGAGACATTGCACTTTTGGTACGGGCCGTTTGATCCTCGGCAGTGCATAGAGAGGTTGAGAGACGCACTTTTGGTACGGGCCGTTCGATCCTCAGCAGTGCGTGGAGAGGTTGAGATATGCACTTTTTGTACGGGCCGTTCGATCCTCGGCAATGCACGGGCTTGACTACCTTATGACTCCAGCCGGTTCTCCTTACCCTGCATGCGTATGATCTATTTGCTGCTAAATTCATGGATATTGATCTGACAGATATTTGGGAAAAAAGTGAAGTGGTAATTGTTTTATTTATTCCCAGCATTCTTCCTGGATTTCAGTATCTTACATATATACTTGTTGCTTCATTGCCTTTACATGCCTACTATTTCCATTACATCCTGTTAAATTATACTGTTGGACCTTAGTGAGTGTCATGTTGACCTCTCATCACTACCTCTTCGATGTTAGGCGGGATACTCACTGGGTACATATATGTTTATGTACTCATGCTGCACTTCTGTACTTAATTGTACAGGTTCTGAGGCTGGTGTTTCTGGTTATCCGACCGGAGCTTGACATATATTCTGGACCTGACTCCACGGTGAGCTGCCTCCTTTGGGGATTCGCAGCAGTGCTATGGAGTTATCTTTTGTTTATTTCTATCTACTTCCCTCAAACAGTAGTACAGTTTGTATCCTCTTTTGTATATTCTACTAGTTTGCTTGTTGACTTGTGACACTAGTTCCTGGCACGCACATAGTAGACTCTTTATTTTGGGACTGTATATATTCGATCATGATCATTTTGGCTCTATTTACTTAAGCTGGTTAATGTTTCCGCTTTTATTGAAATGATCTAAGCTTAAAACTTTGGGAATGTGTGGGGTTGGTATGTTAATTAAGGAAAATCTCACTAGTAAACAGTTGTTGGCTTGCCTGACTCCGGTGTGCGCCATCATGACCTGTGTTGGATTTTGGGTCATGACACTGTGCCGAGCTGGCCCGAGCGAACCACTCTGTAACTCATGATCATTCGACCAAAACTAGAACATGCATAGGTCGAGTTAGCTGAACTCATTCCTTTCGTAACTATCATGGGCCCATATGGCCACAACTCATAATGTACAATTGTAAGTGGAAAACACTGTATCACTGAACCATTTTTCTTAAAAAATAAATACATATGGGTCGTCAAGGCCTCTGACATACTATACAAAATGAACCTCTGTCTACAAAGCCTCTAAGATTATTTAACATCAAATGCAACAGAGTACCGGCCTACCCATAAGTCTGTAGCAAAACTCTAACCCGATGACTCATAGACTCGGCTGCACTCCGATGAGGTGGAGTCTTACTGATCATTCATTTAATGCCGATCTCATGTATTATGAGGGCTCATCAAACTAATTATCTATACCAGAAGGCATGAATGCAGCGTCCCCTGCAAAAGGACGTTAGTACGAATAATGTACCGAGTATGTAAGACGGAAATGAAACATAAGAATAAGTCAACATTTATTTAAGACATATAAGAATCAACTTGAATCTCTGAAGTGCCACCGTATATGCGTACTTATTGTACTTAGATATATAATTCTTCTATTGGAGACTATTTCTATTATCCATATCGTATGATGCATGACTACCCAATTGATCACTGCTTACTGCCCGACCGGCCGTAGCGTGGTGGTAAATGCATGACTGCCCGACCGGCCGTAGCGTGGTGGTAAATGCATGACTGCCCGACCGTCCACAACACAGTGGTAAATGAAGATGCATGTTTGCCAAACCGGATGTAGCACAGTGGTAAATGAATATGCATGACTGCTCAACCGGTGGTAAAAAATGATACATAACTGCCCAACCGGTGGTATCTGCCCGACTGGCCGTAACACGGTGGTAAATGCATGAAGATGCATGTACATGTATCACTATATTATAAGCATTAACATATTTATCAAATAAGTCAATAGGGAACTAGATACATACTTATACATGCTTGAATATCACTTTACAAGAATGAATAACGTAGACATACTCAACAGCTAAGAGTAAAACCACTTATGGAATAGCATTACGTTTACGTATCATTACTTGGATCATGCCAAAAGAAAGAAGGATTAGCCTTAACATACTTTTAAGGACAACTTTCTACTTGTATCCATGAACAATCCCCTCCACGCCTCAATATTATATGCCAATACTAGTCTTCTTCCATGTTACTTCACTACAAGGAAGTCTCCAATTTGCTATTATCCGGAGGAAACCGATGTGTGCATAATATCTATGTCGTTTTCTCCATTTGCTTCAATCATAGAACTTAGTATCCAAGAAAAGAAATCCTTTTCCAAATATCATGTTAATGAAGTCATAACCAACGCTACATTTGTTCTTGAAATAAATAGGCAACTAAAGGAAATCATACGTATTCTCATGAGTCTCGTTAATATTCGTTGTGAGTAGCATCTTTTAAGTGTACTTGTTTGGGATGTTTTTAAGTATTAAAGTAGTCCTACTATCTTCTCGAAGACTCATTTTATTCATGCCACCTATTTAATGAGATTTATAGGGTATTTAGTTAATCCTATATGGCTTCCACGTTGGGGGGGGGGGGTCAAGACTTATCTAAAGTTTTATAATTAACTAACTAATCTTCTACAAAAAGCATTAATTAACCAGTTATTCACATAATTAAGAATTATCTCAAATTACTTAAAATTCTATCCACTTTTAACACACTTTATATATATCCTCCTATCATGGTCATGTGGTACCATATAAAATAAATACATACAATATTATTTCAGTAAAACATCCATGTAAAAATACATATATTTTCTAAATTTATAATTTTCCTAATCTCATATAAAGAGTACAAATTCGCGTTCGCTTAATTCTTAAAATGGTAAAAAGATAACCTTCTTTTCTTGTGAGAAAATAATTTATTTCTTTAAAATAAAGAAAATCTCATAAACTTTCTCATATTATGTGTATAATTTAAAGTATATTCGAAACTAGTAATATTAATAACTATATAAAATCATATTTTTCAAACTTTTTTTTACAAAGATGCACCACTGCAAATATCATATCAAATGTATATAACGATATCAATGTTGTTAGACTTACAAGGTCTTATAATAACATAGTCACAAATCCTCTATAATCTCATGAATAGTTTTAATACCTTCAAGAACGTATGGATTATTACGACTTATCCTGATATTAATGTACGGGATGTAACATCATTCCCCCCTTTATAACATTCATCCTCGAATGTTAACTCTTAGAGATTTACAAAATTTTCACTAGGGTCTCCTCTGTAAATTAAACGAAAACCCAAACTATATCCGAAGTCTCGACTATTCACAACATTTTGTACTTAAGTATCTCGTATCTTCTTCACCTTTACCTTACTTACTTTTATATCTCGCATCGTATCTTCTGTTTCTTTCATAATCTCCCTTCAACATAGATCGAATTACGCTTAAAGCTCTATTGTAATGCATATAAAATAGGGCAAAACTTCATACTGACTTCTTACGACTCAGCTCTATAGCACGATCTAGAAACAAAAGATGGGTAACATTTCCTAAATTCCCTACAGCCTCTCAATTACAAATGTGACCCGCAACACACCCATATGTGACACTCTACTAGGCACGACTTTGTACACTTCCTAGGACACGACCCACTCTGATACCACATTGTCACGCCCCAAACTTGGGGAGGCGTGGCTGGCACCCGGTGCCGAGCTGGCCTGAGCGAACGACTTTTTAACTCATGATCATTCGACCAAAGCTAGAACATACATAGGTCGAGTTAGCTGAACTCATTCCTTTAATAACTATCATGGGCCCACATGGCCACAACTCATAATGTACAACTGTTAGTGGAAAGCACTGTATCATTGAATCATTTTTCTTAAAACATGAATACATATGGGCCGTCAAGGCCTCTAACATACTGAAAAAAATGAACCTCTATCTACAAAGCCTTTAAGATTATTTGACATCAAATGGGACGGGGTACCGGACTACCCATAAGTCTGTAGCAAAATTCTGACCCGATGACTCATAGACTCGGCTGTACTCGGAATGAGGTGGAGTCTTACCGATCCTTCATTGAATGGCACTATCATCTACTATGAGGGCTCACCAACATGATTATCTATACCTACAGGCATGAATGTAGTGTCCCCAACAAAAGGACGTCAGTACGAATAATGTACCGAGTATGTAAGGCGGAACTGAACAAAATAATAAGTCAACATTTATTTAAGACATATAAAAATTAACCTGAATCTCTGAAGTGTCACCGTATATGCGTACTTATTATACTTACATATATAATTCTTCTCTTTGAAACTATTTCTATTATCCATATTGTATGATGCTTCACTGCCCAACTGATCAGTGGTTTCTACCTGACCGACTGTAGCGCGATGGTAAATGCATGACTGCGACGGTGGTAAATAAAGATGCATGTCTGCCCAACCGGCCGTAGCACGGTGGTAAATGAATTTGCATGACTACCCAACCGGTGGTAAATAATGATACATAACTGCCCAACCAATGGTATCTGGGCGAGCGGTCGTAACACGATGGTAAATGCATGAACATGATGTACATCTATCACTATATTATAAGTATTATCATTTTTATCGAATACTTCAATAGGTAACTAGATACATACTTAGACATGCTTGAATATCACTTTACAGGAATGAATAACATAGCCATCATCAACAGCTAAGAGTAGAACCACTTATGGAATAGCATTACGTTTATGTATCGTTACTTGGATCATGACAAAAGAAGGAAGTATTAGCCTTAATATACCTTTAAGTCATACTTTCTACGTGTATCCATGAACAATCCCCTCCACGCCTCAATCTTATATGCCAAAACTAGTCTTCTTCCACGTTACTTCACTACAAGGAAGTCTCCAATTTGCTATTATCTGGAGGAAACCGATGTGTGTATAATATCTATGTCATTTTCTGCATTTTCCTCAATCATAGAACTTAGTATCCAAGAAACGAAATCTTTTGCCAAATATCATGTTGGTGAAGGCATAACCAACGCTACATTTGTTCTTGAAATCAATAGGCTAGTAGAGGAAATTATATGTATTCTTATGAGTCTTGTCAATATTTGTTGTGAGTAGCATCTTTTAAGTGTACTTGTTTGGGATGTTTTTAAGTATTTAAGTAGTACTACTATCTTCTCGGAGACTCATTTTATTCATGCCACCTATTTAACTAGATTTATGAGTCATTTAGTTAATCCTATATGGTTGCCACGTTGGGGGGCTCAAGACTTATCCAAAATTTTATAATTAACTAACTAATCTTCCACAAAAATTAATAATTAACCAATTATTCACATTATTAAGAATTATTTCAAATTACTTAAAATACTATCCACTTTTAATACACTTTATATATACCCTGTTATCATGGTCATGTGGTACCGTATAAAATAAATACATACACTATTATTTCAGTAAACATCCATTTAAAAATAAATATATTTTCTCAACTTATAATTTTCCTAATCTCATATAAATATTAAAAATCCTCGTACGCTTAATTATTAAAATGGTAAAAAGATAACCTTTTCTTGTGAGAAAATAATTTTTATCTTTATAATAAAGAAAATCTCATAAACTTTCTCATATTATGTGTATAATATAAAGAATATTCGAAAGTAGTAATATTAATAACTATATAAAATCATATTTTTCAAACCTTTTTTTTTTACAAAAAATGTTCCACTCCAAACATCATATCAAATGTATATGACGGTATCAATGTTGTTAGACTTACGGGCTCTTATAATAACATAGTCACAAATCCTCTATAATCTCATGAATAGACTTAATCCCTTCAAGCACGAATAGGTTATTATGACATATCCTGATATTAAAGTACAGGGTATGACATCCTTCCTCCCTTTAGAACATTCTTCCTCGAATGTTAACTCATAGAGATTTACAAAATATTCACTAGGGTCTCCTCTGTAAATTAAACTAAAACCAAAACTATATCCGAAGTCTCAACTATTCACAACCTTTTGTACTTGAGTATCTCGTATTTTCTTCACATTTACCTTACTTACTTTTCAATCTCACATTGTATCGTGTGTTTCTTTCATAATCTCTCTTCAACATAGATAGAAATTACACTTAAAGCTATACTATAGTACCTGCACCTCTAGTGCATACAAAATCTGGCGAAAACTTCATACTGACTTCTTATGACTCACCTCTATGGCACAATCTGGAAACGAAAGAAGGGTAACAATTCCTAAATGCCCTATAGCCTCTCAATTATAAATGTGGCGCGCAACACGACCATAAGTGAAACTCTACTAGGCACAACTTTGTAGACTTCGTAGGACATGACCCACTCTGATACCACATTGTCACGCCCCAAACCTGGGGAGGCGTGGCTGGCACCCGGTGTCGAGCTGGCCCGACGGAACCACGCTATAACTCATGTTCATTCGATCAAAACTAGAACATATATAGGTCGAGTTAGTTGAACTCATTCCTTTCATAACTATCATGGGCCCACATGGACACAACTCATAATGTACAACCGTGAGTTGAAAACACTGTATCACTTAACCATTTTTCTTGAAACATGAATACATATGGGTCGTCAAGGCCTCTGACATACTGTACAAAATGAACCTCTGTATACAAAGCCTCTAAGACTATTTGACATCAAATGGGACAGGGTACCGACTTACCCATAAGTCTGTAGCAAAACTCTGACACGATGACTCATAAACTCGGCTGCACTCCGAATGAGGTGGAGTATTACCGATCCTTTGCTGGATGTCAATCTTATCTACTATGAGGGCTCATCAAACTAATTATCTTTACCTACAGGCATGAATGCAACATTCCCAACAAAAGGAGGTTAGTACGAATAATATACCGAGTATGTAAGGCAGAACTGAACAAAACAATAAGTCAACATTTAGTTAAGACATATAAAAATCAACCTGAATCTCTGAAGTGCCACCGTATATGCGTACTTATTATACTTACATATATAATGCTTCCCTTTAAGACTATTTCTATTATCCATATAGTATGACGGATGACTGCCCAACTGAACAGTGGTAACTGCTCGACCGGCTATAACGTGATGGTAAATGCATGACTGTCTAACCGTCCGTAGCACGGCGGTAAATGAAGATGCATGTCTTCCCAACCGTCCGTAGCACGGTGGTAAATGAATATGCATGACTGCCCAACCAGTGGTAAATAATGATACATAACTGCCGAACAGGTTGTATCTGCGCGACCGGTCGTAGCACGATGGTAAATGAATGAAGATACATGTACATATATCACTATATTAAAAGCATTAACGTCTTTATCAAATACTTCAACAGGGAACTAGATACATACTTAGACATGCTTGAATATCACTTTACAGGAATGAATAACATAGACATCCTGAACTGCTAAGAGTAGAACCACTTATTGAATAGCATTACGTTTAGGTATCGTTACTTGGATCATTCCAAAAGAAAGAAGTATTAGCCTTAATATACCTTTAAGGCCAACTTTCTACTTGTATCCATGAACTATCCCCTCCACGCCTCAATCTTATATGCCAAAACTAGTCTTCTTCCACGTTACTTCACTACAAGATAGTTCCAATTTGCTATTATCCGGAGGAAACTAATGTGTGTATAATATCTATGTCATTTTCTGCATTTGCCTCAATCATAGAACTTAGTATCCAAGAAACAAAATCCTTTGCCAAATATCATGTTGATGAAGGCATAACCAACGCTACATTTGGTCTTGAAACCAATAGGCAAGTATAGGATACCCTAATTACCCAAGTTTTGTACTAATTTCACCACTAATCAATCCATAAATCACACATAAATGAGTTTTAAGTCCAAAAGTCTTACCTCCATGAAGAGCCTTCCATTTTCCTCTTCAAAACCCTTCAAAAAGCTTCAAAATCCGTGCAAAAATGGTGGATGAATAACCAAAATCCGCTAAAGGTCCTATTTATATGTTATGCCCAGGGATTTCCGCACCTGCGGCCCAATTTCTTGCACCTGCAGTCCTAGGTGCGCACCTGCGAAAAACACTTAAATGCACCTTTCCGCACCTCCGATCAAATTTTCGCACCTGCGACTCCGCATGTGGGGCCCCAGCTCCGCATCTGCGGTCTTCCTCCTGTCCACCAAAATCCGCATCTGCAGTCTTCTGTCCACTTCTGCGGGCTCGCACCTGCGGTCCCCTATCCGCAGGTGCGGTTACACCAGCACCAGCAGCTTCAGTTGCAATTTTCCAACTTTAAATCCCCTGATGGCTATCCGAAATCACCCCGAGTCCCTCCGGACCCCAACCAATAATAACAACAATTCCCACAACCTCATTTAAATTTAGTCGAGCCTTCGAAAAATCCAAATCAATGCTAAAACAAAAAGATCACATCTGATTCAAGCCTATGAATTTTGAGATTTCTAAATTTCGCCAATGATGTCGAAACCAACAAAAACATGTCTGAATGACCCGAACATTTGCACACATATCCAAAATGACACTACGAACCTGCTCCAACTTCCAGAATTCCATTCCGACCCTTATAGCCTATTTTCCGCTGCCGACCGGAAATCACCAAAAACTAACTTTCGCCAATTCAAGCCTAATTCTACACCGGACATCAAAACCACATTTCGAACACACTCCTAAGTCCCAAATCACCTAAAGAAGCTATCCAAGCCATAAAATCTACATTCTGAGATCGTTTACCAATAAGTCAACTTCCGGTTGACTCTTCCAACTATTGAACCAAGTTAAGAGACTAAGTGTCTCATTTCTCTCCAAAAATCGCTCTGAACCCGAGCCAACCAATCTAACACAACATAATGAAGTTGAACCACATGTAATGAAGCAGAAATAGGGGAAACGGGGATATTACTCTCAGAACGACCGGCCGAGTCATTACATCCTCCCCCACTTAAACATACGTTCGTCCTCGAACGTGCCAAGAGTTGTTCTCCAACACTGCCAAACTGCCGCTTAACCTCACCATGCACATACACGGGGGTGACCCCACGTCACCCCATACCATATAGGTCCAATAGCACAACTCAGTTGAGATTTCAAAATCCCACCTGACCCACAAACCTTAGAACCAAATTCCCACTTCTGAATTAATTTACAAGATCAAAATTCCACTACTATAAACTGAACAAGTCTGAACACGTTGTACCAATCCAGATCCGTAACCAAAGATGTAATCACAAAATATACCGCATGACTCAAACACCCATAGTGATAACTCCTAATCATAATATCTTCTCAAAACAACCCAATATTGGTACATATCCTCTTTTCAAGAAATGACTCGCTCTAACACATCCATATACTGCTGATGATGAAAGAAACACGTAGAAACTAGCAACCATTCGTCCGCTCAGTCAGACATGAAGCTCTCTCAACTTATAATTTTCCTAATCTCATATAAAGATTAAAAATTCTCGTACGCTTAATTATTAAAATGGTAAAAAGATAACCTTCTTTTCTTGTGAGAAAATAATTTTTATCTTTACAATAAAGAAAATCTCATAAACTTTCTCAAATTATGTGAATAATTTAAAGGATATTCGAAAGTAGTAATATTAATAGCTATATAAAATCATATTTTTCAAACTTTTTTTTTTTACAAAAGATGTTCCACTCCAAATATCATATCAAATGTATATAACTGTATCAATGTAGTTAGACTTATGGGGTATTATAATAACATAGTCACAAATCCTCTATAATCTCATGAATAGTCTTAATCCTTTCAAGCACATATGTATTATTATGACTTATCCTGATATTAAAGTACGGGATGTAACATCCTTCCCCCCTTTAGAACATTCGTCCTCGAATGTTAACTCTTATAGATTTACAAAAATATCAGTAGGGTCTCCTCTGTAAATTAAACTAAAACCAAAACTATATCCGAAGTCTCGACTATTCACAACCTTTTGTACTTGAGTATCTCGTATTTTCTTCACCTTTACCTTACTTAATTTTCAATCTCGCATTGTATCTTGTCTTTCTTTCATAATCTCCTTTCAACATAGATGGAAATTACGTTTAAAGCTATATTGTAATACATGCGCCTCTAGTGCATACAAAATCTGGCGAAAACTTCATACTGACTTCTTAAGACTCAGCTCTTTGGCACGATCTGGAAACAAAATAAGGATAACAATTCCTAAATGCCCTACAGCCTCTCAATTATAAATTTGGCGCGCAACACACCCATAAGTGAGACTCTACTAGGCACGGTTTTGTAGACTTTCTAGGACACGGCCCACTCTGATACCACATTGTCACGCCCCAAACCTAGGGAGGCGTGGCTGGCACCAGGTGCTGAGCTGACACGAGCGAACCACTCTGTAACTCATGATCATTCGACCAAAACTAAAACATACATAGGTCGAATTAGTTGAACTCATTCCTTTCATAACTATCATGGGCCCACATGGCCACAACTCATAATGTACAACTTTAAGTGGAAAACACTGTATCACTAAACCATTTTTCTGAAAACATGAATACATATGGGCCGTCAAGGCCTCTAACATACTGTACAAAATGAACCTCTGTCTACAAAGCCTCTAAGATTATTTGACATCAAATGGGACAGGGTACCGACCTACCCATAATTATATAGCAAAACTCTGACCTGATGACTCATAGACTCGGCTGCACTCTGAATGAGGTGGATTCTTACCGATCCTTTGCTCAATGCCAATCTAATCTAATATGAGGGCTCATCAAACTGATTATATATAACTACCTGCATGAATGCAGCGTCCCCAACAAAAGGAGGTCAGTACGAATAATGTACCGAGTATGTAAGGTGGAACTGAACAAAACAAAAAGTCAACATGTATTTAAGACATTTAAAAATCAACATGCATCTCTGAAGCGCCACCGTATATGTGACTTATTATACTTACATATATAATACTTCTCTTTGAGACTATTTCTATTATCCATGTCGTATGATGCATGACTGCCTAACTGATGAGTGGTAACTGCTTGACTGGTCGTAGCGCGATGGTAAATTCATGACTGCCCGACCGTCCGTAGCACGGTGCTAAATGAAGATGCATGTCTTCCCAACAAGAAGTAGCATGGTGGTAAATCAATATGCATGACTTCCCAACCGGTGGTAAATATCGATACATAACTGCCCAATCAGTGGTATCTGCCCGACCAGCCGTAGCACGATGGTAAATGTATGAAGATGCATGTACATGTATCACTATCTTATAAGCATTAACATCTTTATCAAATACTTCAATAGGGAACTAGATACATACTTAGACATGCTTGAATATCACTTTTTCAGGAATGAATAGCATAGACATCCTCAACTGCTAAGAGTAGAACCACTTATGGAATAGCATTACGTTTATGTATCGTTACTTGGATCATGTCAAAAGAAAGAAGGACTAGCCTTAATATACCTTGACGGCCAAATTTTTACTTGTATCCATGAACAATCTCCTCCACGCCTCAATCTTATATGCCAAAACTAGTCTTATTCCACGTTACTTCACTATAAGGAAGTCTGCAATTTGCTATTATCCGGAGGAAACCGATGTGTGTATAATATCTATGTCGTTTTCTGCATTTGCCTCAATCATAGAAATTAGTATCCAAGAAACGAAATCCTTTGCCAAATATCATGTTGATGAAGGCATAATCAACGCTACATTTGTTCTTGAAATCAATAAGCAAGTAGAGGAAATCATATGTATTCTTATGAGTCTTGTCAATATTTGCTGTGAGTAGCATCTTTTAAGTGTACTTGTTTGGGATGTTTTTAAGTATTAAAGTAGTCTTACTATCTTCTCGAAGACTCATTTTATTCATGCCGCCTATTTAACTAGATTTATGAGTCATTTAGTTAATCCTATATGGTTGACACGTTCGGGCGAGGGGGCTCAAGACTTATCCAAAATTTTATAATTAACTAACTAATCTTCAACAAAAATCATTAATTAACCAATTATTCACATAATTAAGAATTATTTAAAATACTACCCACTTTTAGCACACTTTATATATGCTCTGCTATCATGGTCATGTGGTACTGTATAAAATAAATACATACACTATTATTTCAGTGAAACATCCATGTAAAAGTATATATATTTTCTCAACTTATAATTTTCCCAATCTCATATAAAGAGTAAAAATTATCGTACGCTTAATTCTTAAAATAGTAAAAAGATAACCTTCTTTTCTTGTGAGAAAATAATTTCTATCTTTACAATAAGGAAAATCTCATAAACTTTATCATATTATGTGTATTATTTAAATCATATTCGAAAGTAGTAATATTAATAACCATATAAAATTATAGTTTTGAGAATTGGGTAAATACTGCAACTTTATTAATTGAGATTGATTTATCTCGCATATTTTGATATTATTGGGTCATTTTTGGCTAGATTTTGCCCGAGCGAAGGTGAATCTTAAAGGAAAAGCATTTTTAGAGTATCTATTGGGGTTATTTGAGGTAAGTGTCTTTTTTAGAGTATCTATTGGGGTTATTTGAGGCAAGTATCTTGTCTAACCTTGTGTGAGGGAAATTACCCCGTAGGAATTGGTCTAATTTGTATATTTGTGCTATGTGAATCGAAGTGTACACGAGGTGGCGAGTGTGTACAGGGGCATATGGGTGGTTTGTGACCGGATTAGACCTTAGACTATTAACATGCCTTGAATTGGTGTTGTTTACTTTATCAAACATTCTGTATTGTTGAATACTCCCCGCACTTTTATGCTATTGTCATGTTCTTGTGCACCTTATTGTTGATTTGTGGGCTATATCATGATGTGGATGTGAGTATTGTTGTTTTTTGATATTGTGGCACATGTGAACATGTTGTGCTGGTTGATTGATGTTGTGTGGAGTATAAGGCTAGAGAGATGCGTATGCTGAAATATAAGGGGTAGTTTTATTGTAATACGCATGTGGCGAGATAAGGGTGGCTTATGCACGTACGGGGACATAATGGGATCATTTCATTATGATGTGCACGCGGTGGCATAAGGGTGGAATTGTTGATTATGTTACATGATATTTCAGGGTGTTCCCTTGTTATTGTTCAAGTGTCGAAATGGGGTTGATGTTTTGATCACATACTTGTTCTCTTAAATGTTTCTACCTTGTGTTTTTATGAGTTATTGGTTGATTTGAAATTCTATCACATGTCCCACTATTATTTGATACTTTGTTAGTAAAGAAGGGTTATTCTACATTGAGTTGTTGTTGCACGTTCTTTTAGGTTATTGATATCTGTTTCGTCAAGCTTTCCATTGTCAGTTTTCTTTTAATATCTTGCACATGTTATTTGGGTAGTGAGTTTCATGACTTGAACCTCGTCACTACTCCATCGAGGTTAGCCTTTATACTTATCGGGTACCGCCCGTGGTGTAGTCATGCTATGCTTCTACCCATTATTTGTGCAAATCTAGCTACTTCAGACCGAGATGATCGTTAGTAGGTGCCAGCACTATTGGCGACTCCAAGGTATCCTTGTTGTTCTGTCTGCATGCCTAGGAGTCACCTTTTTATTTTGTTTCTACTTTTGGACTTGCTATGTACTTCATGTAGATCTTATGACTCGGTATTACTAGATTTAGGGAAGTTACTTATGGTATCCATGATTGGCATTTTTTATCATGTTTCTATGTTTTTATTAAATTTGCAGTTGTTATATTCTATTGATAATGTTATGTGATAGGCTTACCTAGTCTTAGAGACTAGGTGCTATTACAACCCTTATGGTGGGATTTTGGGTCGTGACAAATATGGTGGATTTTGAGGAAATTATGGATATGGATTGGTTGTCCCCGTATCCTGCCATCTTGGATTGACACACCATGACTGTGACTTTAGTAATGTCATGGTTGCCTAAACTAGAGTGGAAAATAATCCTTGGAACATTCAAGATTTGAGTGTGGAGGTTCCTTCTATGGATTCGGTACCGATTGCGAGGGAGTTTCTGGAGGTATTCCCTGCAGATCTACCGGGCATACCACCTGCTAGGGATATTGACTTGGTTTCGGGCACCCAACCCATATTTATCCCACTATATAGCATTGTTTTAATTGAGCTGAAGGAATTGAAGGAGCAGTTTTAGGATTTGCTTGATAAGGGATTAATTAGATTGAGTGTTTCTTCTTGGGGTGTGTCGGTGATATTTGTGAATAAGAAGGATGGTTCTATACGAATGTTCATTGATTATTGACAGTTGAACATGGTTATCAAGAGCAAGTATCCATTGCCTCGTATTGATGATTTGTTTGACCAATTTATGGTGCCGAAGATTGATTTGAGGTAAGGATATCAGCAGGTGAAGATTAGAGCTTTGGATGTCTCGAAGATAGCTTTTAGGACTTGTTATGGTCATTATGAGTTCTTGGTCATGCCATTTTTGTTGGCTAATGCTCCAACGACCTTCATGGATTTGATGAACTGGATGTTCAATCCTTATTTTGATTCGTTCATGATGGTGTTCATTAACTGGTTTACCCTCATTGTAGAGAGCAGCATGAGCACCGCTTAAGAGTAGTACTTCAGACTAAGAATTGGAAGTTTTATACTAAGTTTTCAAAATGTGAGTTCTTGTTGGATTCAGTTGCATTCGTGGGTCATGTTGTGTCTAGTGATGGTATTAAGGTTGATCCTAAGAATATTGAGGGAGTCCATAATTGGCCAAGACCAACTTCATCTATGGAGATTCGGAGTTTCTTAGATTTAGTAGGCTACTACCATTATGTTCTAGAGGGGTTTTAATCCATTGCAACCCTATTGACCAAGTTGACCCAAAAGTGGAAATGGGAGCGTATTACTGTGGACTTTATGGTAGACCTGCCACGAACTTTAAATAATTTATTCTATTTGGGTCATTGTTGATAGTTTGGCGAAGTCTGTGCATTTCATACCACTGTTGACTACTTATACTTCGGAGAGTTGGCCCAGATCAATATTAGGGAGATTGTTCATTTTCATGGTGTACATATTTCTATCATTTCGGACCGGGGTACTCAGTTCACATCTCACTATTAAAGAGTTGTTCACTGTGAGTTGGGTACAGAGATTGAGCTTTGTATGGTTTTTCACCTACAGACAGATGGTCACTTTGAGCGGACTATTCATACTTTTGAGGATGTGTTGAGGGCTTTAGGGATTGACTTTGGAGGTCATTTGGATCAGTTCTTACCTTTGGTACAATTTTCTTTATAACAAAAGTTAGCAGTCCAGCATTCAGATGGCTCCGTATGAGGCTTGTATGGCCGGTAGTGTCGATTTCCTATTGATTGGTTTAATCCTAGTGAGGCTAGGTTGTTGGGTATTGACTTGGTTTGGGATGCTTTCTTAAAATGAAGTTTTTTCATGAGCGACTTCATACTGCTCACTATGGACAAAAGAGTTTAGGTCTATGATATGGCGTTTATGGAGGGTGAGAAGGTACTTTTGAAGGTTTTACCTATGAAGGGTGTGAAAAGATTTTGAAAGAAGGGAAAGTTGAGTTTGAAGTCATTGGCATATTTAGATTTTGAAGTCATACTCGTATTTATGTTTCTCTGCTTCGGAAGTGTCATGAAGACAAGTTGGAGGTCTTGAAATTCGTCACGGTGTAGCTAGATGAGAATCTGGCTTATGAAGAAGACAGGCCCAAGGATACGCATGTTTGAAAGCTCAGGCCCAAGGAGATCGTGTCGTTGAAGGTGTTTTAGAGATTCCAACCGAGCAAGGAGGCCACTTAGAAGACTGAGTCCAATATGTGAAGCAGATATCCACATCTTTGTGGAAGCTCATGCAGATTTCTAAACCTGCTCGAGAATGAACATTTGTTTAAGAGGTGGAGAATGTAACGACTTGACTAATTGTTTTGAGTATTAGAACCCCTAATACCTTATTTGATACTTACTGTATGTGTATCTGATGCTTTATAACTTGTGGGAATGGATGGCTTGGCTTTAGGAAGGTTCAAGAGTGAATTTAGAAAATTTAGTTTCATTTTGGAAGACTTAAGTTGTAAGAGTTAACCAAGGTTTGACTTTTTGGAAAAATGACATTGGAATTGTGTTTTGATGGTTCCAATAGGCTTCCATGGTGATTTTGGACTTGGACTTATGTTCGTATTTGGTTTTATATGTTCCTAAAGGATTTTGGCTCTATTTGTCGAAGGTTAGCAATTTAAAGGATTAGAGAGTTTACAGAATAGTCTGTTAGTTGATTTTAATATTATCGGACTCCAATTGTTGTTTTGGGACTGAGAATAGGTTTGTGTTGTTGAATGGAACTTGTGTGCAAATTTCGGTTGAGATCTGAAGTGCCTAGGTACAAATTGGATGTTTGGTCGGAAATTTAGAAGTTTATAAACTTAAGAAAATCCAACATGCGATTTGGTCCTCGATTCTTATATGTAATGTTTTCATGTGCGTTTTGAGACTTTGTATGAGGATGGGTAGTGTTTCTAGACTTGTGAGAATGTTTGGACGGGGGATGGGGTGAGTTTCGAGGTTGTTTCAAACCATTTTTGGAGTGATTGGAATTGCGGTATCTGGTGCGTCTCAGCTGCGAGGATTTGTGCGCAGATGCAAAGGGTTCACCTGCGGAGTTCTATGTTCCACTGGGAAGTGTGTCCAATCAAGGCAGGTCCACACCTGCGGTTGGAGATTGCAGATGCGAGGTCGTACCTCCAGAGGAATGGTCGCACCTGCAAGTGCAACAGATTCAGTAGTTGTCTCGCAAAAAGCAGAGTTAGGTTGGGAGCTAGATCCGTGCAAAAGTTCATCTTTGAGCGCCCAAGCGATGTCGCTCTACGGCTAAGTGTCCGCATATGTGAAAATTCCTGACATGATACAGCAAGTCGAGCCATAGTTCATTTTTCATATTTTGAGTTTTAGAGATCGGGAAGAGGCAATTTTGGAAGATGTTATCACCAAAATATTGAGGGTAAGTAATCTCTACTTAATTTTTATCATTCATCTTGGTTCCCCGTGGATTTCTACCCCTAAAAGATGGAATTTTTAATTAAAATTTGTGGCTTTTGTCTACGATCTAAGAGAGTATATTTGGGGTTTTGAGTATCGATTTGGACTCGTAGTTGGGATCTAATCACATAGTTGGACTCGTAGGGTCATGGGTTAATGGGATCTAGTCCTAAACTCGAGTTTTGACCACGTGCGCCTGGGTTGACTTTTGTTAACTTTTTCATAGCTGATTAAAGATTGAAGCTTTATTATTTGGAATTAATTTCTATGACCTTATTTGACCTTATTAGGTATTGTTCGGGTAGATTTGAGCTGGTTGGAGGTGAACTTTAAGGAAAAAAAGATATTGTAGTGTTGAGTCTGTTTCGAAAAGAGGTACATATCTGGGTTAACCTTGGCTTGAGGGAAATAGGTTGTAATTGACTTACATGCTATGTGCTAATTATATTGTGTCAATGTATATGCATGTTGACGAGTGTATATGCCTTTTTCATATGTCAATGACCATGCTTAGACCTTGTTGAGAGATATGAGCGAGATAGCTCATGAAATATTGATTTTCCTATTGTACCTTAGACTTGCTTATCGTTTCCATAGCAGATTATGCTTATTCACCACTCTATTCTGGATTTATGCACTTTACCATGCTTGAGATTAATACACATGTGTTTAGTAAGTATGAGAATTGTTGCCTCGTGGGTATTCTCATGTGGATTGGTATATTGGTAGAATTGGTTCACAAGGTTATGATTATGAAGTTATTTTTGCAAAACTTGTTGAATATTTCTCTCATTTGAAGATTTTATTGTTATGGTCTCTCTATTATTTTGTTTTCTGCCTATTACTTACACAACTTTATAAACGTGAGTTTTTTGTTTAGCCTCGACACTACCTCGTCGATGTTAAGCTCAATACTTACTGAGCACATTCGGCCGGTTGTACTCATACTACACTTCTACACTTCTTGTGCAGATTCATGTATTGGTACCAGCAGAGTTCTGAGAGGTGCTTAGATTTTGATGTTGGGAGACTCGAGGTAGTGTTGCATGCCCATTTGAAGGTCTTGAAGTCACCTTTCCATTATCTTCATTAGTGTTCACTTGATATAGACAGTGTTCTTTTATTTAAGACTTTATGTTAAGCACTCATTAGAGTTCATGTACTCAATGACACCAGTTTTAGGGGTTGCATGTTGCTCCAGACTACTTTAGAATATTTATATAAGTCTATCTATTATAATTGAATGCTGGTATTATATCCGTTAGTTTTCCTAGTTGGCATGTTAGGTGTCATCATAATTTTTTTGGGGGATTTTAGATCGTGATACCTATGCTCTTTAGTATCCCTCGATAAGTTGAATAAAACTTAGTAAAAGCCTTTGCAATCCCTTCTAGGCCTATTATAGAATAACTAGATGAATATTTGCTTGAGAAGAATATATTGAGGTCCTTCTAGCCCTCAAGATAGATTTTTCTTTCTAATCTCCCTTGGTTAACCATTGAATCTTGCTCTTTTGTCCCAGGAATTTATCTATGGCTTCCTTCTATCTATTACATTCTTATGTCAGATTGTTCTCCTTATTGATCAACTCATTGCCCATAGGATACCTGTGTATTTTAGCTTGGCATTCTAATTGTTCCTCTATAGCATTTTAAGCCTTGATCTCCACATCACAGAACATTTTCTTATTTATCTGTTTAATAACACTCTTGGGTCTATTAATCTTCGCTACCAACTGATATAGATTTGTGCCTATTAGGACCCCAGTTGGCCCCAATTTTCTCCTTTGAATCAGAACCTTAACATTTAAGTTTACTACTTCAAATATTCTAACGGGATAAGTTGGGAAAAGGCAGAGTCCAGTTTTTTTTTAGCAAATATACCACTAGGCAAGCTGCCTAGTGGCTAATATATAAATTAAATTCCAAAATAGGTCCAATGCTTACAAGATGTCCAAACCATAATAGAAGTTTCATAAAGCTACTAGCTACTAAAAATATAGAAAAGCTAAAGTCTAATGAACTAGCTATTACAACAAAATAAGTTGAGTGCTTCCTTCTCCTGTCAGTGTATGTGAATCCAATTGCCAGTGGTAAATACCAAGCAGCACCTCAAGCTCTCACCAGGCGCCAGGGTATACTGTCCATAGGCTAAAATGAATTCCAAACATCTCCACCACAGAGTTGATGTCAGCATAGTCTTCCAAGTGTAGCTACTATATGATCTCCATATGCAGTGTACTGAGTTTGTTCAAGTATTAATGATATGCGCACACATCAAATTTAACATTTAAAAGTACCTGGCTTTAGGCAGGCTTTGCAAGGCAAAATCCAGGATGGGGCAGGCTTTAGTCAGGCCTTGCAAGGCAAAAGCCAGGATGGGGCTGGCTTTATGCTGGCCTTGCAAGGCAAAAGCCAGGCTGGGTCTGGCTTTAGGCTGGCCTGCAAGGCAAAAGCCAGGCTGGGGCTGGCTTTAGGCAGGCCTTACAAGGCAAAATCCAGGCTGGGGTTGGCTTTAAGCAGACCTTGCAAGGGAAAGGCCAGGCTGGGGCTGGCTTTAAGTAGGTCTTGTAAGCCAAAAGCTAGGCTTGAGGCTGGCCTTAAGCTGGCGACGCAAGGGTAAAGCCAAGCATACTCAAGCTTTAGAAACTGTGCATTTTTGTGATCTTGTAAGCTTAGATCCTTCCCTTCCAGAACCTTTAATGTCAACATCATTCTAAACATTGCTAAACCATCCTAGGATTGAGCATAAAACCATGCTAATACCACTGAGAAATGATTCAACAATCTCCAGAGATACAACATAACAGGTTCAACCTTTTCCTTAATATTTGAACATATCAAAAGTAGAATAAATTGCACCATCCAATATCTGCTTATCACATTGGTCCTATACACTATTAAAACACCCCAGAATAAGCATGTGACCATGCTAATACCACTGGAAAGTACCTTAATAGCATACTGAATGAGACATAAAAGAAACATGCAGGTATGTGCAGATTCCAATCATGTGAAGCCATCAGTTTAGAGCTCTTCTCTTTGCTATTCTAACCCTAAGGTTAGGATTTTGATACTTTTCTAAATTAATCAACCTCCTCCCTGCACTAGGAAGTTCATAGAATGAGTGAAACTCAGATGTACCTGCAAAAGAAAACACAATGTTAGCTATAAAATCTGCCATTGAGTTGCCTTCTCTGAACACATGTTGAAAGATCACATTGAAGTTACCCCTAATCTCTATAATTCCTTCACATCATTTTCAATTACCCAAAGAGGATCACATTCCCCTTCTACCACTT
Source organism: Nicotiana knightiana (assembly GCA_005239525.1). NCBI lineage: Eukaryota > Viridiplantae > Streptophyta > Magnoliopsida > Solanales > Solanaceae > Nicotiana > Nicotiana knightiana. The sequence goes on along the minus strand of ML397736.1, from coordinate 27,932 downwards.
TCTTCATCACTAATGAATCAATCTCCAATATGAGAGGGTGAAGATCATGCTCCACACAGTATTCCAATCCTTGAAGAATAGCCTTAGCTTCAGCCACCACATTAGTTGTCACCCCCAGGTCTACTGCACTTTCATACACCACATCACCTTCATCATTCCTCACACAAAAGCCTAATGATCTAGGACTAGGATTTCTTTTTGAGGCTCCGTCAGTATTGCATTTGTACCAACCATGAAAAGGAAGATTCCATGTTACTATTGTAGTGATCAATATAGGTTTATATCCTTCAAAATATTGAATTATGTCTGGCCATAACAATGGAATATTAGGCATCCAAGCATACCTCACCATTTCCAGTTGATGCAATGTCCTATTGATCTCATGAATCACCCTATTTGTGGACACTGAACCCTCATGTTTACCTGCATTTCTTCTCTTCCAAAGTTCCCAAGTGATAATAGTTGGTAACGCTTTAAACAATGGCTTTAACTTTTGACAACAATGAGCATACCACCAATGCCTTATAATCTGCTTCAATTGAATCAATGGCACAGTAATTCTAGCAGCCCCGATGAATAAGTTCCATACTTTAGAGGCAGTAGGACTTGTGAAAAATATATGCTCAATAGATTCCTCTTGGGGCTGCTGACAACACCAACACCTAGACATCACCAGTTGCCCTTGCCTCCTCCACATGTCATCAGTGGCTATTTTCGGCCTCCATAATCTCCACAAGAAGAAGGATATCTTGAATGGTAGGCCTTTAATCCACATTAACTTAAATTTCTGATTAGGATCATCCTTATGCCTTAATATTTGCCAAGCACTGCTAACACTAAACTTTCCCAAAGGAGTTGGCATCCAGTATGGCCTATCCCAGTATCCCTCACTGCCTTTAATGAACATTTAGACTTATATGTTCTGCAATTTCCTCATTGAAGGTTTGATCTAGCCGTCAGAAGGCAGAGTCCAGTTAGAACTAGCCGTCTGCTCTTTTTTTTTTTTTGGTCGAACAAACAGATTTTATTAATAAACATCTAGAATACAAGTGCATCAACTCAATTACAGCAAATCCTATTTTGCAACAATAAACTTTCACAACCAAATCCTACTCCTTGTGTTTATGTATATTTACTTTCCCTGTAAAGTTCCTCTATCCTTACATTTTTTTTTTCTAATGCGGTATATCAAAAATTCTTACTTTGCATTCCTGTTGAATTTTCTTGGTAACAACTGAGGTTTACACACCCTTTGATTCCACAACGCCTCAGTTATGGCCTCCTATATAATTGCTCTTATCACTGCCCAAATAAAATCTCTTCTTTCCACTCTATTCCAAATCCCATTTATCTATGTATTGCTTACCTGACATTTTATCCAAGTCAATACCATCTTTAACAATGTTTTGGAATAAACACACTCAAAGAATAGGCGTGCAATGGTTTCGGTCTGGTTCCCACACAGTGTGCAGGAACTATCCTAAAAAATACTCATCTTTGCAAGTTTCTCCCTAATCAATTGTTATGCTTAGTAATACTTGCTTTGCTCCATGCCCTCCACCATGGCCATTGATCTCCATTCTCTTTTCTTCATTGGTAACTACTAATGGTATACTTCTATGTTGTCTTCAGCCATCCATTTACCATTCCCTGATATCCAATTTCAAATTTTAATCTAATATTAAATATTTTTTTCCAATACTAGTAGCTATCATGGGGAAGATGATACTGCTACCAATAATCACTATTATCTTTAGCCCCACGGTGGGCGCCAAACTGTTTACCTCAAAAATGGTGTTAACAATTATACTTGATTTGTGGTTCTAAAGATATGTGATTTATTTCAATACTAGCAAATAATCAAGAAATGATAAGCGTAAGTAAGGAGAAATGATAGCCAAACCAATGATGTCAAAGGGTTGGGGGCCTCGAGTTTGATAGTCTCGACGGTCTCGAGGTCGGTCGATAGCAGTTGATTAAGATCAATAAATTAAGAAAAATAAATGGAGAACAATGAACGAAGAACAATAAAGCTGAGAAAAAATGTTGAGCACGTTAAACGATAAAAGCTAAGTGGAATGTTCTATTGTCGTGAAAAAAAATTTCCTTTACAAATGATTAAGGTCCCCTTTATATAGGAGGGGAAAAACCCTAATATGGTACATTTCTAATTATGACAAAGAATATTATTGGTACAGCTGTGTAATGGCCTAGTACGGATTTGTACTATCCCTTGCAGATCTCATTAGTCCTAACCATTTGTCCTTGGGAATTTTCCGCTTTTTATTGGCTGTCACTGATTTGGTACCGCCTCGAGGTAGGTTGTGATGGGTCCTCGACGTACCTTCTCAAAGTGCATGTCCTAGGATTGATTTGAACATTACTTAGAACCCTTCGAGCTTGGGCTCGGCGCACCAGAAACCTTGAAATCGGACTCCTACAATTTCGGCCGTATACAGATAGTCCCCGCATTTCTTAGAATGAAACGATAAGAAACGATTTGAATTCTTGACCCTTCGATATCCTCATCATGACGTCAGTCACGTGAGGTCACTGATTGGTGTGACTGAAAGGCTGTGTAGAGGTCATGTCTGCACATTTCTCGAAAAACCCACCAATCGATAGAAACTATGAGCCGCCTTTTTAACTTCTACAACACTCTTATATGACCCCTACAAATACCCCAATCCTTCACTCCTCAATCTTTTACTTTCCACAACGCCTTCAAACCTTCACTAATTTTTCTCTGCTTCCGTTCTTCCTTTGCATTCATCTCTTAAACATTTTCTTCTTCATATTCTGAAATTTCACAAAATATGGAAAAAACTTCTAATACAGTTCCCTAGAAAGAGCAAGCTCCTTCATCATCACGTTCGTCTAAGAGAAAAACAGTAGTACATCCTCGTGTCGAGGAGTGTACCCCCGGGCCTTGTGAAACATCTTCTGATTTCAAGGTTGAAGAACCTTCCTCGATTGCAGGACGATGTGAACGCATGTCTTGATATATTAGTCTGATAACTGGAAAGGTAAAGGTTAATTGCCGTTGGGGGGATGTGGTACAAGTGGAGATCCCTTCACCTGAAGAGGACATAACCACTCACAAAGCTGGTTTTCTTAGCATACACACATACCCATTAACTTTAGGTCCCGTAGAGCCCTCCTCGCTATCGATAGATCCAGTGATCCTCGATTTTTGTAGACAATATTGGGTGACTCTTGGCCAAATATATCCTTCCTTCTAGCGAATAGTTTACCTGATTAGGTACTTTTTGAACATGGTTGAGGCGATACTTTTCACCCTCGACGATCTGATTAGACTATACAACCCTCATTTTTATCGAGGTGGCCTGATTAAACAACAACGTCGATCTTCGAAGTCTTTCTTCGCTAGCATCGACAAAGATAAGGACCAAGGATGGATGATCCACTTCGTTCGAGTCAGAACCTCAGACATGATTCCTGCTGAGAAGATTCCATTCCCCGAGGAATGGAATATGAACCGTAAGTGCCGACTCATCGAACATGCTTCGTTAGTCAAGTGTTTTTTTTCTTCCTTTTGAACTAACTCCCTTCCAATGGTGCACCCGTCTAGCGGTACCCCAGTACAGTCAAGGACCTCCTGGGATGGGTTCGACAACTAGATTCCACCTCCACATATGTTGAGCGTGTCTTGCGGGACTTATCCAGAGGGCGATGGGAGGCCAAAAACCATGGTGAGCTTTTATTGTTGTCGTTTTTTGAATTTCTTAGTGAAAATATCTCTTGGTAGCACACTTAAACTTTTGTGCTTATGCAGGCCTCATGAAAGTTGTTTCAATGAGGCCGGCCCGGCCTGGTGAAGTAGATACCCCAAAACCCTCCAAGGATAAGAAGAGAAAGAGGGAGACGTCGGCGGAGTCCCCAAAACCAAAAAAGGCCAAAGCTCGAAAGCCTAAGGCCGACACAGTGACTTTGACTCCCGAAGTTGTGGTGAGCCTTCGTGATGAGGTCAAAGAAGGAGATGAGACTGAGAGTGAAGGTGATGCCTTCTCGTTAGTAACTTGGAGGGGAAACGGCACCGGTTCTTAAAAGGTTTCTGTATCGAAGGCTGTCAAGGTGGTATGATCTCGAGCTGAGAGGATCTCCGAAGGGAGCTCGGGCCCAGTTCCCAAACCGGCTGATGACCAGAATGCACCTTGTGCTGAAAAGTACTCGGCGAATATACCAAAGGAACCAACCCTGAAGCTACTCGAATAAAAGACAAGGCCTCGATCGATCCACTCGGGGTGGTCGACGTGGGTGACTCTCCACAAGGCCCATCCTTTTCTGAAAGGCAGATACAGGATGCCCAGGACATGAAGACTCCTTAAGCGGGGGCTTCCCATAAGGAGAATGATATCTTCGAGGAATGATTTGTTGGGATTGAAGAGGACCCTGACCTCGGCACCTCGTTTATATTCGAAGAGGCTGATAGGCTTCGAAAACAGGTATATTTTGTCTTTTAATAACTATGTTTGAGATTTATTTATGCATATCTAACTTCCTATCTTCGTGACCAAGCTATGATGCTCTATGACCAGGATTTCTCCAAGTCTCGGGCAGATCTTTCCCGATGTGAAGACGAACTTATGAAGCTCACATTGGAGCACAATGACCTCAAGGCCCTTTATGTCCGAAAAGAGGGGGAACTTAAAGTCCTTCGAGCTCATTTGGAGGAGGCGTCTAGAGAACGGGCTGATTTCATCGATCAGGTAACATAGTCTTTGCGGGCTTGTTTTACACTTACTTATTTTAGTGTTCTAATGACTCAATTCAACTTTTAAAACTCAAGTAGAAGGATGACCTGGTGGGGCAACTTCGAGAGGATCTTAGGGTCAAAGACACTAAGATCCTCGGACTGAAGCACCGTATGGATGAGGTAGCCTCTGAAAAAGACACTCTTCAAGGGAAACTGACCTCGGTTGAGCACCAACTTCAAGGTGCAAAGGGAGAAATCCAACATTATAAGGAGCTTCATGCTGAATCGGCTACTGAGTTGTCCAAAATCAAGTCCGAAGTAGATGCCCTCATTTCCTCGTATCGGAAATGATGTTGTTGCTGCAAATGCTCGGGCTAAGAAAGTATCCGTTGAAGCCGAGCTCAGGCTAACTCGTGCTCTTGATCATGTTCGGTTGGAATCTCAGAGGCAGGCTCTCGAGGAGATACACGCCAAAGATTTTGATCTTTCTGCCGAGATCGAGAAGTGAAAGCCTTAGAAGAAGAGTCGGCTACACTAATCATACCCGACGAGGGTTCCGTTAGTGGCTCGGAGAGTGGTGAAGACGAATATGAAGTCCCTGAGAGGGAAGAGGCATCGACAGAAGATTAGGCTTCTATTGTTTTCCTTTTTTATGTAAGGGCTCCATATGGGAGCTTCTGTAAATGTACTTTTGTGAACCATTTGGATATATAAAAGGACCTTTTGTTTTATCTTCTCCCTTTGACTTTATATTAATTTCCATTTTGCCTTTGTCTTTGCTTTTGAGATTTGACATTGTTGGCGATCATCCCGATGTGTTGGACTTAGGATATAAAACCCTTAGGTTTTGTGTTCGATCAACGATCGGTAATAAGTGACCTCTTAGGGTCCGATCCTCGAGCTAGTATTTAGCCTGGGACTTTTGAATTCGAACTAGGTGAGGTCTCGAGCACAGTGTCCTTCGGCCTTTAAGTTCTTTTGGGTAACGGCCCTTAGGCTTTAAGACATCGGTTCTTAGGCTCTTTTCAATTTGGCCCTTAGGCTCTTTTCAATTCGACCCTTAGGCTATTACATATCGGCCCTTATGCTCTTATAAATCGGCCTTAAGGCCCTTACAAATCAGCCCTTAGGCTCTTACAAATCGGCCCTTAGGCTCTTTTTAGATTGGGTCAATTCGACCTCTAAAATGGCTACAATTTTCCCCCATTCTGGCTAAAGACTTTTTATTTAAAAAAAATTTATTTATGCCTTGGCATGTGTTTATATCCGTCTGACTTTTCGACGGTTCGATTGATAGGAACCTCGATTACAAGTCGATGTGCGATGATAATTGATTACCTCGTGAGGTTCTCTCGAAGGCTGATTTTCTCAAAGCATTTACATTGTTCGGAGCTGAGATTATCGAAGTCCCTTTGCTTATGCTGATGGTATGATTTAACTGGTTATTTTTTTGTTTTTGAAGGCCTTAAGTTTTATGGAGGAAGTCGGACGTCTCTAAGCCGCATCATCTCGGATGTAGCCTTTTCATATGACCGTAGTCTTTATATTCGGTCGTAGACTTTATTCTCCATGTGAGATGACCTCGGCCTTAAATCGAGAGTATGCCTTTTTAGGGGTCTTACAAGTTCGAATATATAGCCTTGGCCTTAATATCGGGGGTATGCCTTTTTAAGGTCTTATAAGTTTGAGTACACCTCATTGAGGTCTTATAAGTTTTAGTATGCCTTGTTGAGGTCTTATAAGTTGGGTCTTTGATAACTCGATAAGTTGATTGTCGATGACGGTCCCCGAGTGTTCGGGAGTATTTGGCCCCTGAGTCATTTCATGTGAAAACAGTAAACTTTTTTGAGGCACAAAGTGTTTTGATAAATAAGAACGCTTCTTAGAATAATGCGTACATGTTTTTTCCCTCAGGGGCTCGACTATTCTACATGGACACAGTTCATTTGATCGCTTAGTCCATTACAACATTCTCCTATCGAGGCCCTCTTTGGCATAACCTCCGAGGGTGATGCTCCCCAGTATTCGAGGTTGATTGAAAAATAATCCTTGAATACTTGTTGAGTTTTCCTTAGGTAGCATAGAGATGTTACCTCATTAAAAACCTTACCGGTAAAACCCATTTGGGATAAAACCCGATCTAAGGGAAAAAGAGTGCAACGCATGCTTTAAAACTCAAGGTGTTCGAGCTGAAGGGTGCTTTGATTCCTCTCAATCGAACACCTACAACAAGTTAGTATGAAATATAAATGAAAATGGGGAAGGTTATACCTTAGCAATAATAGCGTTTGAGCATAGATATGTTCTACTTTCTTGGTAGTTGCTCACGTTCCATGGTGCTAAGTTAGTAGGAACCTTTGCCTACTACTCTGAGGACGCGGCACGGTCCTTCCCAACTAGGGCCTAGCTTCCCTTCATTTGGGTTTAGATTGTTGAGGGTTACTTTCCTTAGAACAAAGTCCCCAACTCTGAAGTAGCGGAGGTTCGTTCTTCTATTGTAGTACCTTTCGATTCTTTGTTTTTGAGCGGCCAATCGAACTAGTGCGGCCTCGCGCTTTACATCTAGTAGCTCGAGGGCGGTATTCATGGCCTTGTTATTTGAGTCCTCGGTGGCATGCTGAAATCTGACGCTCAGTTCCCCTACTTCGATTGGTATCAATTCCTCGTACCCATTTACCAAAGAGAACTGGATCTCCCCTATGCTCGACTTCGAAGTTGTTCGATATGCCCATAGTACTTCGGGCAGCACTTCTCTTCACTTTCTCTCCACATTCTCTAACTTCTTCTTTAAGTTTTTAATGATAGCTTTGTTTGTGGACTCGGCTTGACCATTTGCACTTAGGTGGTAAGGCGTCAATAGAATTCTTTTGATTTTATGATCCTCGAGGAATTTTGTCACCTTGTTGCCGATGAACTGCTTCCCCTTATCACACGTAATCTTGGAGGGGATCCCGAATTGGCATATGATATGGTCCCATATGAAGTCGATGACTTCTTTTTCGCTTATCATCGCGAAGGTCTGCGCTTCTACCCATTTCAAGAAGTAGTCAGTCATAAACAAGATAAATCTATCTTTACCTGGTGTTGTTGGTAGGGGGATGACGATGTCCATCCCCCATTTAATGAATGGCCACAGGGATAGGACTGAGTGTAGTTGTTCACCAGGTTGATGTATCATTGTTGCAAATCTTTGGCATTTGTTACATCTTCGGAAGAACTCCTTGGTGTCCTTTTCCATGCTATCCCAGTAATACCCCGCGCTGATTACCTTTAGAACAAAATAATCAACACCGGAGTGGTTTCCACAAGTGCCTTCGTGGATTTCTCGTAGCATATAGTCGGTGTCCCCCGGTCCCAAGCATACTGCTAGTGGCTCGTCGAAGGTCCTCCTATACAATGTTCCATTATCATCGAGTGAAAATCGGGCTCCTTTGGCTCGAAGGGCCCTTGATTCTTTTGGGTTCGTGGGGAGCTTTCCATGTTTCAAGTAGTTGATGTACTTGTTTCTCCAATCCCATGTTAGACTTCTTGAGTTGATCTCTGCATGGCCTTCTTCCATCACCGACTTTGATAGTTGTACGACAGTCCCGGGGATTATGTCATCTTCTTCAACCGAGGATCCCAAGTTTGCGAGTGCATCGTCCTCGCTATTCTATTCTCGAGGTATGTGGACCAGGTCCACTCTTCGAAGTGATGCAGTGTCATTTGAAGCTTGTCTAAGTATCTTTGTATCATATCTTGTCGAACTTCGAAACTTCCATTTACTTGGTTAACCACCAAAAAAGAGTCACATTTTTCCTCGATGAGCTCTGCTCCTAGGCCACTGGTTAGTTCGAGACCTGCAATCATGGCCTCATACTCGGCCTCATTGTTAGTCAACTTCAAAGTTTTTATGGATTGCCTAATTATGCCGCCCATAGGCAGTTTTAGGACTATACCGAGCCCGGATCCTTTCACATTCGAGGCACCGTCAGTGAAGAGGGTTCATATCCTGATGATGTGCCTATTTTTAACAAGAATTATTTTTCTCTTTCGAGAACGAGGGTAGGTGAAAAATCGGCCACGAAGTCTGCCAAAATTTGAGACTTAATAGTTGTTCGAGGTCGATATTCGATATCGTACCCTCCAAGTTCGATGGCCCATTTGGTCAATTGGCCCGATAATTCGGGCTTATGCAAGATGTTTCGAAGTGGATATGTAGTTAACACACATATAGGATGACATTGAAAGGATGGTTTCAACTTCCTAGATGCACTTACTAATGCAAGAGCTAATTTTTCTATGTGTGGATACCTGGTTTCAGCATCTCCCAGGGTCCGACTTATGTAATAAACATTGAATTGTGTACCTTGTTCTTCTCGAACCAACACGCCACTTACCACAACTTCGGACACGGCCAGATACAAGTATAATGTTTCATCCTCCTTCGAGGTATGGAGAAAAGATGGGCTCGAGAGATACCGTTTTAATTCTTCTAAGGACTATTGGCATTCCGGAGTCCACTCGAGTTCTTGAGAAGGGAGAAAAAGTGATGACTCCTATCCGATGACCTCGAGATGAACCGGCTTAAGGCTGCTATTCGTCCGGTTAGCCGTTGTACTGCTTTCACATTGTTTATCATGATGATCTCCTCGATGGATTTGACTATGTCGGGGTTGATCTTGATCCCCCTGTTTGACACCATGAAGCCCAAAAATTTTCCCGAGCCGACTCCAAAAGTGCATTTCTCGGGGTTGAGCTTCATGTTGTATATTTTTAGAATATCGAGCGTTGCCTGCAAATGAGTCAAATGGTCCTCTGCGCGCAGGGACTTAACTAGCATGTCATCAATGTAAACTTCCATAGACTTGCCTATTTGATGTTTGAACATCTTATTAACTAGGCATTGGTATGTAGCTCCTCCATTTTTTTAGCCCGAAGGGCATTGCACTATAGCATATGTGCCATACTTCGTGATAAATGAAGTCTTTTCCTGGTCCTCCGGGTTCATTTGAATTTTATTGTACCCAGAGTAGGCGTCGAGAAAGGTAAGGATCTCGTATCCAGCTGTAGCATCGATTAGACGGTCGATGTTTGGCAGTGGGAAAGAATATTTAGGGCATGTTTTGTTCAAATCTTTGTAATCTACACACATTCTCATTTTATTTCCCTTTTTATGGACTACTACTACGTTAGCTAGCCATTCGAGGCATTTTACCTCCCTAATGGATCCTATTTTAAGAAGCTTAGTTACCTCATCTTTGATGAATGTATGCTTTACCTCGGATTGAGGCCTCCTTTTCTGCTTCACCGATTTGAACCTGGTATCAACACTTAGTCGATGGGTGGTTACCTCCGGTAGGATCCCTGTCATATCAAAATGGGACCAAGCGAAGCAATCAATGTTATCAATAAGAAACTGAATAAGTTTTTTTCTGAGTTCGGCGGTTAGTCCCGTTCCTAGGTATACCTTTCGTTCTGGAAGATGCTCGATCAATACTGCCTGCTCGAGTTCTTCGACAGTGGTATTTGTTGCATTTTATTCCTCAGGGGCAACGAAGGCTCGGGGGTGAGGAAGTCTTCTTCTCCATCCTCGACCATCTGTTCATCGATCACCTATCCCTCGAGCTCAAACGAGGGTATGGGTTGTGATTGCTCTTTAGCTACTTGTTCGCCTTTTGACTTCTCCGAGGTAGATGGGGCTGATACTGGTGCCAAGTCGTGCACCGCGAACATCTTCTTAGCTACATGCTGCTCTCCACACACCATTTTTACTCCATCCTTTGTTGCGAACTTCATCATTTGATGAAGAGTTGATGGCACCTCCCTCATGATGTGTATCCATGGCCTTCCCAGTAAGGCATTGTATCTCATGTCACCTTCGATGACATGAAACTTGGTGTCTTGTATTGCTCCAGCCACATTGACTAGGAGGATGATTTCCCCCTTCGTTGTTTCACTCACCATATTGAATCCATTCAGGACTTAAGAGGCGGGTATGATTTGGTCGAGCAGCCCGAGCTGTTCCACGACCCTCGACCTGATTATATAGGCTGAACTACCTTGATCCACGAGCACACGTTTAACTTGAATTTTATTTAAAAGGATAAAGACTACCAGTGCATCGTTATGAGGCTGAGATAATGCCTCGATGTCTTCTTCGTTGAATGTGAGGGTGTCCTCGGGAATGTAGTCCCAAGATCACTTCTCCCTTGTGATGGATACTTTCGTTTGTTTGAATATGGGTCCTTGTGGGATGTCGATTCCTCTGATGATCATATCAATGACATGTTGCGGCTTTTCATGTTCATTCTTTCTATTTTCACCTCTTTCTCGAAAATGGTTCTTGGCCCGGTCACTGAGGAACTCTCGAAAGTGCCCTTCGTTGAACAATCGGGCTACCTCCTCTCGAAGTTGTCTGCAATCCTTGTTCCTATGGTCGTGAGTGCTATGGTATTTGCACATTAAGTTGGGGTTCCTCTGGGAAGGATCTGATTGCATGGGCTTGGGCCACCTGGTATCTCTGATCTTGCTTATAGCCGATACGATGTCTGAGGCATCGATGTTGAAATTGTACTCTGACAATCGGGGTGCCTCCAACGGCCCTGTATGCCCGTCGAACCCGATTTTTCTCATAAGTCCCTGGGAACTTTGGCCTCGATCCTCCCTTCGATCATTTTGAGGTATATTACGCCTCGAATCATTTTTTCGGTCTTCGGCATAGGGTTGGTATCTTTCCTTGTTCGGTCTCGTCTCTCTTTCTGCGTTCCTTGCTTCTTTTTCTAATAGGATGCTTGGGTATACTGAGCTCGAGGGGGCTCCCAATTGGTCGTCCTCGACCCTGATTTTCGATTGATACCTGTTGTTCACATCTGCCCAAGTTACAACGGGATACTCGATCAAATTTTGCTTTAGCTGCTTCGAAGCTATCGAGCTTCGTTCATTCAAACCCTAAGTGAAGGCTTGCACTGCCCAGTAATCAGAGACCGGTGGTAATTCCATTCGCTCCATCTGGAAACGGGATACGAACTCCCTTAGGATCTTGCTCTCTCTTTGTTTGATTTTGAACACATCGGACTTCCTTGTAGCAACTTTGATGGCACCAGCATGTGACTTTACAAATGAGTCTGCCAACATGGAGTAGGTTATGATACCACATCATGGCCCCTTGGATAAGGTTTCTCCAATTTTCTTCAACAGGACAGACTCGATCTCGTTGTCCTTTAAATCATTTTCTTTTATACCACAAGTATATGTGGTAATATGCTTATTGGGATCTGTGGTCCCGTTGTATTTTGGGATGTCGGGCATCCTGAACTTCTTCGTAATGGGCTTCGGAGCTGAACATGGTGGGAATGGCTTCTGCATGAACTTCTTCGAATCCACTCCCTTCAAAATCGGGGGTTCTCCAGGGATCTGGTCGACTCTGGAGTTGTAGGTTTCTACTTTCTTGTTGTTATCCTCTATCTTTTTTCTCCTGACTCGACCCTTTTAGTGAGTTTCTCGAGCATCCTCATGATGGTGGGGTCATCTCCTGACCCATTATTGCTCGTTCTTTCTAAAACTGGCTCAACTCGGGGAGCTATATCTAGTCCTGTTGTGCTCGGTGTCTTTTGTTGACTCTGCAATTGGGCGATAGCAACTTGTTGTGCTTGCAACATTTCAAAGATTACTTGTAGACTAACTTCTCTTTCTTCTCGAGCCTGTGTCCCTTGTGCGTCAGATTGATCCCCTCCGCGTACACTTCCTTCAATATCAGTACTCAAATCGATGTGCAAAGAAATATGGGAATCTATGTCGACAGGGTTTGGTGCTGGTGCTACCCCACGATTTAGCGGTGGCACGCCAGCCCTTGGAGCCGTTGCACAGTTTTCTCCATGGAAATCAATACCATCGTTTACAGGTGCATTTGCGGAGATAGACATATTTTTACCTGAAATCAAAGAATCTTTGGACAAGAAAAAGTGTGAAGAATAACTTGTGTTATCAGAAAACTAGCACCAAAATAATCACTATTATTTTTAGCCCCACGGTGGGCGCCAAACTGTTTACCTCAAAAATAGTGACAATTATACTTGATTTGTGGTTCTAAATATATGTGATTGTGATTTATTTCAATACTAGTAAATAATCAAGAAATGATAAGCATAAGTAAGGAGAAATGATAGCCAAACCAATGTTGTCAAAGGGCTGGGGGCCTCGAGTTCGATAGTCTCGAGGGTCTCGAAGTCGGTCGATAATAATGGAGTAAGAACAATAAATGAAGAACAATAAATGGATAACAATTAACGAAGAACAATAAAGCTGAGAAAAAATGTTAAACACGTTAAACGATAAAAGCTAAGTGGAATGTTCTATTGCCGTGAAAAAATTGTTCCTTTACAAATGATTGGGGTCCCCTTTATATAGGAGGGGGAAAACCCTAATATGGTACATTTATAATTATGACAAAGAATACTATTGATACAACTGTGTAACGGCCTAGTACGGATTTGTACTATCCCTTGCAAATCTCATCAGTCCTAACCAAGTGTCCTTGGAAATTTTCCGCTTTTTATTCACTGCCACCGATTTGGTACTGCCTCGAGGTAGGTTGTGACGGGTCCTCGACGTACCTTCTCGAAGTGTATGTTCCGGGATTGATTCGAACATTACTTCGAACCCTTCGAGCTCGGGCTCGGCGCACCAGAAACCTCGAAATCGGACTCCTTCGATTTCGGCCATATACAATATGAATTCCTGCAAATAGCTACAACATCTTTAAGCACCCTCCTATGTAGGATAAAGATAGATGACCTAAAAGAGTGTATGTGTATCAAAACAAACTTTTCCAGCATAATACAGCTTCCTTGGCCCCCGTGTTTTGACTTTTGCCACAAATTTTTCTACTCCACTGCTGAATTTTTTTAGATGAGATAGGAATGCCTAGGTACCTAAAGGGAAACATACCCTTTGTATATCCAGTCAACTTACACGAATCTTTAACCACTTGACTATCCATGTTTGTAGTAAATATATTAGACTTTGCAGCATTAGTAGTAAGACCTAAAATAATAGAGAAAGATTTGAGGCTTCTCAGCATAAGTACCATTGATAGAAATTCTCCTTCCCAAAAAATTAGCATGTCATTTGCAAAAGATAGATTATTTAGTTTTATTCCCCTGCACTTAATATGGAAAGAAAATTCCTCATGTAGATCCACCCATTGCATGATCCTTGTGAAGCACTCCATATAAATGGCAAACAATAATAGCGAGATTGCGTCCCCCTGCCTTAGTCCTCTCCTCCCTTTAATGCAGTCATCAAAGCCTTTCTGACTCGGCCTGGCCCGGTCGCCCTACGCGACTGGCGCTTCAAAAGGCGAAACTCTCGGTCGTAGTTTGGCGACCTATCTTCAGTAGGGAGGAGCTACTGCCTTCCTTCTGATCGGTTCGAAGAGAAAAGGAAACAATAAAGGTTCACTTTCATTGGTGTTTCTTCCATAAAGCCCCGGGTCGACATAGTCATATTTTTTCCTTAAGGCAATTCTGATTAACCAGCTTCTTGTAGTACTCTTTCTGTTATACAATCTCAGCAAATCCTGATAAATTAGTATGTTCTGAGCAATGGTTCTTCCAGCAACAAATGCACTTTGATTCTCAGCTATGGTATCTGGCAACACCATTTTCAGTCTTGTGCATTGCATTTTTGAACTACTTTACAGTGTATTACAACATGTTATAAGTCTGAAATCCGCTACTGTCTGAACATGAGAACTTCTAGGTATCAAGGTAATTACTATATTGTTAACACCACTCAGCATTTGGCCCCGGAGATTTGCCCACGTGATGTTTGGCTATAATTATATATTTTTAGTGCATTACTTATCTTATATTTAGGTGTTTTAATGTGAAACTATATTATATTTGTGTTTAATTGAATCTATTTTATGTGTAAGTACATTGGAGATGAAATTGAAGCAAAGTAAAGATTTTATGTGTATGTTATATACTACAAGAATGGTTCGTGGTGCAATATTTGAACATAAAACAAAAGAAAACAAAAAGAAAAGAAAAAGACAAAAGAAGAATTGATAAAAGAACAAACAAACGCAAAGAAATTGAAAAGAAAGGAAAGGAGGAGAAAACGTGAAAGAACAGAAGAAAGACAAGCAAAGCAAATGAGGTTCATTGCTCGCTACAGGACGGGCAACGCGAGCCTTATTGCACGCTACAAAGCAAGTGACGCAACGGAATTTTTGCGCGACAGAGCTTGCGAGGCCTGGTGTACAGCAAGGTGAGGCACGTGTTTTGCCTCGCGCCGCGAGGACTGTAGCGAACATGTTTTGGGTTTTTAAAGTCTATTTTGCCTCCTATTTGGTTTTGGACTTGTTTATTTTGTTTGGGTCTTTTCCCTATACATATAAATAGTTATTAAACACCAATTTGGAGGAGGAGACCGACATTGGACAGGTATTTGACCTAAGTAGGCAAGAACACACTAGGAGCAAGGCGGAGAATTATTCTACGAGTTTTTCACTTCCTTCTTCCTATTTTCACTATTGGTTATGAATTCTAGTATTGTAGTTATGCATACTATTATGAATAGCTAATTTGTTATCTAGGGTTTTGGTGAAATCTATTGGAGGATGATTTTCCTGTTACGTTAATATAGATTTGTCGTAGTATGTTCTTTATTTGTTCAACTACGTTATTATTGTGGTTGGTTGAAGAGTTCTCAATCGACTGTGCCTATTAATGTGTATTACTCGGGAGAGAGTGCATATTTAGGTAGTTGTTGAAAAACATCACTCCTAACGTACATGAGGGATCAATACAGAGGGTTTAAAGGTGGGATTAGGAATAACGAAACCTTGGTGCGATCCGAGTGAGCCGCTCAATGCCAGCTAGCGTAATTCGGGAGAATATGTCTAGTAAATTGTAGTAGTTACTCGAGAGAGAATTACAACACTCAGAGCGCTCATGATCGGTAGAGAATACTTAGGTGAAATTATAGAAGACGTAGCGGGAAGGATTCCAACAATAGGGGAAATCATAACTCCAGACCTCCTTAATCTTGTCTCAAATCCTTATCCTTGTTAATTTATAGTTTTAATGCTTTCTAGTATTTGTTAGTTAATTAGATAAAAGTAAACATTATAATCTTTACCATTAGGAAATTGTTTGGACTTGTGTTTCTTAGCGATATTGAACAACTGTAGATGAGCCTTAGTTCTTTGTGAGATTCGACTCTGGACTTGTAAACCGGATTATATTTGCAACGACCGCTTAGTCCTTTTTACAAGGGATAGTTGGGCGTGATCAAATTTTGGCGTCGTTGCCGGAGAACTAACGGTGTAGCTGTAGGTGTACATATTTCTAGGTTGCAAGTTTAAACTTTTATTCTTTTTGTTTTCTTGTATTTGATTTTTTTTTTATAAATTTTTATTTTTGACTTGAGAGACATGGCATCTTGGAATTATGAGAGTTTTGATTTGGCAATTCTTCTCTTGATGCTCCTTGTGCATATTATGGAGAGAACCACCCAGGACAAAATTATCAAAATATTCCCGAAGGCGAGTTATGTGCACCAACTCAATCTTATGTGTGGAATGTGTGTGATATATGTGGTGGTCAAGATGGTCACTTTCAGGGTTGTTATTATATCTCTTATCCTCCCCCAACCCCTTATTATGATGGTTCTACTTTTTCTTGTGAGGATAACAGGAACAAAGAACCTAGGGAAGCTGACTTGAAGGAGATCAAAAATATGTTAAAGTGCCATGTGGAACAATATGATGATAAATCACGACAAATACAAAGGCAAAAGGCAACTATTCATCACTTGGAGGCTCAAGCGAATAAACTAATTGAACCGTGTAAGGCGCAACAAGCTTACATTGTGGATAGTAGCTAAGAAGAGCATGAATTGGCTGCAGAAATTGCTATTATAATGGAGGTTTTAAAAAAAATACGAGGAGGTTCTAGTGGAGGAGGTCAGAATAGAACACCAACAATCTATCCAACTAAAATTTGAGGATGCCCATGTTGAATTAGTGTTACTAGAGTCAATCGAGAATACTGAAGATGCAATCTTAGTTGACTCTAGTTTTTGGCATGAAGAGGATGTGGATAAGCTTGTACATTTTCAGTTAGAGCGCAATTTTCCTTACTCCAAGCACTTTCACACATTGTGCGTAGATGATGATATGGAAATAGAGTCACCCGAGCCAATTGAGGAGACAAGGGATGAGGAACAAGGTGCCTATATTCTGGAATTCTTCTTGCCAGAAAGTCGGAATTACACACCTCATCTAAAAGTAAAGAAGTGCAGAATACTACAGTATTTCCTTGGGTCGGTTAGATTCGTTCCACCACCCCAAGAGCATAATCATAAGCTTCAATCAAAACTTGGGGTTCGATTCATAAGCTCGAGGTGGAGGCAAAAAGTGGTTCATGTCGTGCTGCGACGTTAAATCAAGCGCTTGTTAGGAGGCAACCCAGCTTTACTTCTTTTTTAATTATTATTATTTATTTGTTATTACTGTATTATTTTGTAGTGTCGATTTTTTATTTTCTAGGAGCATGGAAAGCAAAGACATTGGAAGGATGCAACAGCAAACCAGATGGTTGGAACTAAGTGTGAGGTACCCGCACGAAGGACCAGGCCTGAGAGAAGTCTGAGTACCTTATGAGCTGCTAATGCTTCGTCCTTTGGCCTACCAGGGAGTTTCTTTTACCCTCCTGTATTTATAGGTGTGCATTAGGGACAAGTGTGGGGTGAGGAGATTGTCCCGGTGAGTTTCTATGCTATTTTTATTGTGTTAGTTTAATGGAATAATTTTATTTTTTTTTGGTAAAATAGAAAAGATTGGACTTTTTCCGACGATGGATCTATTAGACATTTTTTCTTGAGGGATTAAAAGTCTAACCAAAAACACACAAAAAAAAAAATAATTAAAAAATTACAAAAATATTTTTTTATTTTTGTAGGTAGTAATAGTCCCCCGTGATTTTTCTTTGTGCCTCAGTTCTTTTCCATGGGATGTAGTTTGAATCGGATCATAGTTTTTAAATTTTTAGAGTAGAATAGGATTTAGGGAATAAAAGAAGGAAGATGAAATTCCTAGGCGCTTTTTGACTTGTTTGATAGTAGCATATTTAGGCTCTAGCATGTGTATTACCTTCCCTATGTGCTAAAATTACTTATGATGCCTTGGTTATTTGGATAGCATGTTTTGTGACGCCTACGTCTCATTTTTTTAACTTATGTTCACTTTGTGCTTAATGCTTAATATTTTGTGGCTCCGTGAATACTTGCATTACTCTGAGAATCGGAATGATACCGTCCCTTAGTGGGTCATTTGCCATGTGTGGTAAGATTTTTATGTAGTCCATGTTTTTGTAATTGATTCTAGAACTTGTCCGGTATGTGAGTTGAAGCGAAATTTTAGGTGATGCTCGGTTTGAGAAATGATTTTAGGCTTTCTTTGATCTTTTTGAGCTTATTGTTTATCATAAATAAAATTTATCCCTAGTTATCCCTTTTGAGCTTATAGACTTTTATTTGGCACCCACATTACGAGCCTATACCCATATATTTTTAATTGACATTATTTTGATCATTTTACCTCGTAAAGCACTTTAATTGTGAAATGAGCGCTAAATAAAGTAAGAAAGGACTAAGTGTGGGGTGGATTTTGAGTGGAACCAATAAAAGAAAGAAAGGTGCACTTGTTTGTAAAATAATACACCATAGCGGAAATTGAAAAAAAAAATTTGTAGGAAAAAAAAGAGAGAAAAAAAACTGGAAAAAAAAGAAGGAAAAATAGAGATGAATAAATTGTTGTCTTGTTCTTGCTAGTGTCACGCCCCGAAATTCCCACCGTCGGGGTCGTGATGGTGCCTAACATCACACTTGCTAGGCAAGCCATCGTTAGAGATTTTTAATACGCAATAATCTTAAAACTTCGGTGATTAACAACAATAAACACCTATCAAATTAATAAGAAAGCGAAAATCTATAACAAAACCGAGTATTTATACATAACTACCCATGACCTGGAGTCACAACTCACAGACTTCTATGATTTATCTATAAATATTTGGCTGAAGGAAAAATACAATTGTTTATGAGTCAAGAAAACAGTAAAATGAGCAGGTAGGAGGGACGCGCCCTATTGCTGAAAAGTTGTCTGACCCAGGGAGTTTTACAATTCCTTGTACCATTGGCAACTTAGCTTTCACCAAAGCTCTATGTGACTTGGGGGCCAGCATTAATCTGATGCCGCTGGCCATATATAAAAGACTGGGGATTGGTAGAGCCAGGCCCACCTCCATGCTGCTGCAACTTGCTGATAGGACGGTGAAGAGACCGTCGGGTATTCTGGATGATGTATTGGTGCAAGTGGGGAAGTTTGTATTTCCTGCTGATTTTGTGATATTAGACTGCAAAGTGGATGAGGAAATTCCCATAATCTTGGGAAGGCCATTTTTGGCCACAGGCAGAGCTCTTATCGATTGTGAGACTGGTGAACTTAAGATGAGGCTCAATGATGAAGAAATCACTTTCAACGTGCAGAAGTCTATGAGGCGACCTAGTGAGTTCGCCAACTGCTCTCTTATTGATGTTGTGAATGTGATCCCAAAAAAAAGATGATGCATCCCTGACTGTTGGGGACCCTTTGGATGAATGTTTGATGAATCTAGATGATATGAACGGTGAAGAACTGGCAGATTGGGTGTTAGCACTTGAGGAAAAAGGGGTATGGACAAAGGCTCTCGAGTTTGAGTCACTATACATAGAGGAAAGAGAGAACCCGCAGGCCAAGCCATCTATTGAAGAACCACCCAGGTTGGAACTGAAATCGGATGATGCTGATGTGGTAGAAAAGATACTAGAGTTAACCAAGGACATCGATGATACATACTTTGTTGAATCTAGTGTCGTTAGCATTGAGGATGTTGGTACACATTCAAACCATTGTTTCACATTGTGTTTGGATGATGATATGAAAATAGAGTTATCCAAACCACCTGAGGAGTTGAGGGATAAAGAAAAAGATGCCTACATTCTGGAATTCTTCTTGCCAGAAAGTAGGGAGTACACATTTCGTCGAAAGGCCAAGAAGCGCCGATTACTACATTGTTTTATTGGGCCAGGCAGATTTGTTCCACCACCCCAGGAGCATGATCATAGAGCAGATTCAAAAATTGGGATCCAATTTATAATTTTAAAGTGGAGGCATAAAGTGATTAAAACATTTGCTCGAAGGAGCATGGAAATTAAAAACTAATGGAAAGGATTTCGACGCTACGTGAGCAGGGAATTTCTTGCACCTTACTTTTATTTCTTGTTTTGTCTATATGTGATGCATTGAGGACACTGCACGATTTAAGTGTGGGGTGTTGTACATATTTGTTGTGATTTGTTGTGTTTAGTGTGATTTCTTGCTAGTAGTTTTAGCTTTTCTTGTAGGTAAGTTTTTTTTTAAAGTAGAACAAAGCAGAAAAATTAAATTAGAAATATGTGGACTCTTCCTGACGATGGATCTCCTAGACAGTTTTCTTGAAGGAAGTAATTCTAGAGAAAATACCAAAAAGATTTTTTGTTTTAAGTAGTGTAGTAATTCCCCCTTGGTTTTTCTTTGGACCACGGTTCTTTTCCAAGGGTTTTTAATTGAACCGGGTGTAGGTAGTTTTTAATTTTTAAGAGTAGGAATCACATGGTTAAGGGCTTAATAGTAGCAATATCTCGAAACGTGCTAATGCCTTGAGAATAGTCAGTACTTTGGTTGTGACGCTTAGGCTCAATTTTTGACTCCAGGATAAATACCTTAAATAAGGAATTCTTAAGATTTGTTTAACTGCTTTGACTGGAGTGTCGTGATAGATCTAATCCTGAGTGAGTTATGTGCCAAGTGTGTGTGAGATTTGTATGTTATTCTGTGCATTGCATTTGATGTCTAGAACTTGCCCCGTGTGTGTGCAAAGCGAGATAGTAATTTTGTTCAGTCTTGGAAGTGATATGGGCATTTCTTTGTTGAGCCACCTATATATATTTTACCCACCTAATTGTTATGTATCGTAGTTAACCCCGTTGAGCCTATAATCATGTTTCTTTGGAAACCACATTACAAGCCATATCCCTTTTGTTTGAATCGATCATCTATTTGAACCTTGTCACCTCTCGTAAGTACTGGAAATGTGATGGAATATGGAAAAATTAAAGTGTGGGGTGGTAGGTTGGCTTTTGAGGGGAATAATTGAAATAAGGAGAAAGGTGCACTGTTTTGAAAAG
>ML397735.1:108966-120815 GCA_005239525.1 Nicotiana knightiana | reverse complement strand
TGTATTGCGATCTAGCTAGTGTAACTTGAAAGAGTGCATCTAGTAAATTATCATAATTACTTGAGGGAGATTTATGATAGGTAGAGCGTTCATGATTGAGAGAGATAGCCAATTAAACTATAAAAAATATCCAAAGAAGAATTCACCAACGGGGAAAACCATAACCGTAGATCCTTTATTATCATTGTTTACATTATATTGTTAGTTAGTTGANATTTTATAGGCTCAATTGATACGTAAATTCCCTGTGGGATCGACTTCGGGCGTAATACCCCGGATTATATTTGCAACGCCCGCTTAGTCTTCTACAAGACATAGTTGAGCGTGATCAAACATCAATTAAACAATTAAATCCCGCCAAGGGAACATCAATTAAACAATTAAATCCCGGCAAGGGAACAATAACAATAATCTCAACATTCCAATAAGGGAGACAATATCAAAAGCAACAATGACCCGGCAAGGGTATATTTTAGTAGCTCTTTCTCTTTCCTTCACTTCATTTCATAATTTACTCTATTACTTGAGCCGATGCTCCAAAGTATAAAATTATCTCATATATCTTCATCATTCGTGTTACAATCTGAGCCAATGCTCCAAAGGATACAATTATTTCATATACCTTCATCGTTCGAGTTACAATTTGAGCCAATGCTCCAACAAAGTTTAAAGGTCACAATTCCCTTCACATATTCTTCACAATATATAGAAATCATCAATTAAACATGGAAATTACCACAAAATCAGAATATTCACAATATAAGGACTCACGGTCATGCTAGAAACCAATGTATAGATACTCGTCACCATGCCTATACATCGTATTTGACAATTAGCAAGTAGCAAATTATATTCAACTCCTATTCTCTCAAGCTAAGGTTAGACCAAACACTTACCTCGGGTCCAAAGTATAGCAATCAAACCGAAACCACACGTTTTCCACGAGTATCCGACTCCAAATGGCACAACTCTATTCAAATAAATTTCATACAGTAAATAACATCTCATCCACTAATTCTACTATTAAATTTAAGGTTACGGCGCAAATTAGATGAAATGACCAAAACGCCCCTCAGGCCAGCATCTCGGAGTTGGGTACATTTTACATTTTCAGAACCCTCGTACTCTCACGAGTCTAGCCATGCAAGAACCTCTCAAATCGGAGGTCAATCACCCACTCAAATCCCAATTTTTGAAAAACCCAAGTTCTACCAAAACACCCAATTTCACCCATGGAAATCCTTGATTTTTAAGTTGAAAACATGTTAAACGATGTTAATGATTGAAAGAAATGAGTAAAAACCAACTTATAACTGATTTGGAAGAGTCTTGTTCTTGGAAAAATCGCCTAAGAGTGTTTGAATTTGAGAAAATATGAAATATGAAGTCAAAATTCGGTTTTTGTACAGTGCAGGCTACTAGTTGGCATGAGAATTGCGAACAGGGGTTCGCAATTGCGAACCCTTCAGACATTCCCAGCCTTCGCATTTGCGAACCTCTTGGTCGCATTTGCGATCAGGCCTGCCAAGGTTAACCTTCGCATTTGCGATGAGTAGCTCGCATTTGCGATGCTGGCTTCGCAAATGCGAAGCCTGCAGATCAGTCACACCAGCAGATTTCCAAGTTCAAAAATGCAATCTGTGGCCTATCCAAAACTCACCCGAGCCCTCGGGGATCCAAACCAAATACACACACTACCTCAAAAACATCCTATGAACTCATCCATGCTATCAAGTCGCCAAAATAACATCATATACATCGAATTAAACCTCAAAATTCATGAATTCTATCAAATTTCATAAAACATCAAATTTTCCATTTTTAGTCTGAAACGCGTCAAACAAAATCTGTTTTCAACCAAACTTTACAGAAAATGCCTAAACCATATATAAGACCTGTACCGGAGGCCGAAACCAAAATATGGGCCCGATACCATCACTTTCTAATCAGATTTCATTTTCATTTTCCTTAAATATTTTCAGAAAACAATTTTTTCAAAAATTCATTCCTCGGGCTTGGGACCTCGGAATTCGATTCCGGGCATACGCACAAGTCCCATATTTTCTTACGGACCCTCCGGGACCGTCAAACCATGGGTCCGGGTCTGTTTACCCATCATGTTGACCGAAGTCAAATTTATTCATGTTAATATCAAATCTTAACATTTTTCACAGAATTTCATATTTAAGCTGTCCGGCTACGCGCCCGGACTGCGCACACAAATTGAGGCAACTACAAATGAGGTTTTCAAGGCCTCGGGAGTACGGAATGGGTAATAAAATAGGTGATGACCCTTTGGGTCGTCATAGTTAGAGTTTGGGTTAAGATTAAAAATGGTAAGGGTTAATGTGGACCGTTGATCTAAAAGATCAACGGCCACGATTGGAGAAGGGTTTGGGTCGGGTAAGTTATAGGATTGGTCCTGGGGTGTTGGGCTGGTATTTAAGGGGTTTGGGCTGATATAGAAAAGGGTTATTTGTTAAATACCCACATAATTTATTAAAAAAATATTTTATAAAATAATTAACAGATTATAAAAATAATTTTCATGCATAGAAATGTTTTAAAATAATTATTCAACATTTTAAAAATACAATGAGCTCTTTTTTAGTAAAATAATGTAATAATGCATGCATGGGCTATAATTGCAAAGTTATTGCAATTGTAACCCAAAAAATATAAATGTGGCTATTTATGCAATAATTTAAGCTTAATATGAATATAGATAACAAAATTAAACCATGAAATATTATAAATTCATTTGTGATGTAATTAGTAATTATTTATATAATAAAATTACCGTGATAAGTTAATAAAAATCCTTAGAAAAATGCAGAAATTATGAAAAATTATCAGTTGATGCCAATGCATAGTTTTGAAGGTATATATGCACTTTAAAAAAATATTATAGGAAAAATTGGGTGTCAACGCTGCTTTCTAGGTTAGATTTCATTAGATTTCAATGTGATAAGGCTTAATGCCAATAGTGACTTTAAAATTATTATTTCGATTTAGTGAAAGATTGATTCGGCTTATTTTCGCATTAACGGAATGAGGCAACAGTGTCATGAACTTTCTCCAAGTGTATGTGTCGCTTAGTCCTACCTCAGGCACAATGAGGTCCCCAAATTAGGACATGAATAATTGCATGACTTTACGTGACACCTGCTTAAATATTTCAAACACTCTTTTACTTCGTCTCACTGACTTGGTTACCTTTTATTTTTCTTTCTTTTGATTACTTCGATTCCTAAAGGTTGGTTCGTGCATTTGGCATCATCAACATACCACAACAGATCCATAGGTCCTTCGCCTCCTCCTCCACCTAGCGACCCGAAAAGCAAAGGCAAAGGAAAAGGGAAGATTGACGATCTAAGTGGCAATAGAAAAGACAATGCTACCATGGAAAAAAATGTTAAAACCTCAGATGGAAGAAGTACGCGGGCCAGAATGAGTTGGTCCTACGTTTGGAAAATAAATCTTGGTGTTGCAGAGTGAGCTTGAGCAGGTCCAAAATCTTGCAAACCTCTCCCTTACTCTAAATGTTCCTAACATCAACCAGCAAAACACAACCACTCAAAACCAAATACCACCGCAAAACACCCAAACCCAAAATCTACCACCCATAGCTCCACAAAATCCTCCTCAACGCACCAGTATCACAATCCCGCACCTCCTAAAAACCTTAACCCGCCACCAGTGTAAACCCCTCAACACCACCACCATTATCCAACCTAGTATCCGTAAACCACCACTTATCACACCCCTCAAAATGCACTACAACTCACCCCCGATCCCCCTCAAACTTCGATAAATGATCACCCATATACCCAAGTTTCAAGAACTCACCAAGGAAATTCAATATACATGGAATTCTTACCCCATACCCCGCAACAAACCATATACATACCTGAACTGACCGAAAATGACATGCTCATCTGAAGCATAGCGGATGAACTCAAGAATCTGACAGGGAGAGTCCAGAGTGTTGCAGGCGGGAATGGTGTTGAAGGTTTGAACTATGAAGACTTATGTATCCAGCCAGATGTAGAACTGCCGGAGGGTTACAAACCTCCCAAGTTTGAGATGTTTGATGGCACCGGTGATCCTAAGGTGAATTTGAGAATTTACTGTGATAAACTTGTGGGTGTGGTAAAGAATGAACAAATCCGCATGAAATTGTTTATGCAAAGTCTTACAAGAGATGCATTATCTTAGTATATCAGCCATAATCCGAAGAAGTGGGCAAATTGGGTGAGCATGACATCTGATTTCATGGATAGATTTGGTTCAACATAGAGAACACTCCAGAAGTTCTCTATATCTAGAACCACAAGAAGAAGCGGGCATAAACCTTTTGCGAGTATGCTACTCATTTGAGATCAGAGGCTGCCAAGGTGAGACTACCACTTGAAGAAAAACAAATGGACAAGTTCTTTGTCAGAGCTCAGGATTTGCACTATTAATAAAGATTGATGGTTATAGAGAATCACAAGTTCTCAGACATCATCAAGTTAAGGGAAAGGATAGAAGAAGGAATAAAGAGCGTAATGGTGACCAATTTTGAGGCACTTCAAGCCACCAACAAAGACTTGCAATCAAGAGGTATCTCGAAGAAGAAAGAAATGGGTGTCGTGATGGTAGCCTAGGGCCCTAAGTCTCACCTCCAAAATACTAATACTCCACCACCACCTATTATACCTATAACACCCAACCTGCATATTACCATTCACCTCCTCTCGCCTGCCAAAACTACCCAAAGCCACGACCAAACTTGGACCGCAGATCCCAGACAATACACCCCTATCACTAAACCCATAGTCCATCTATATGAGAGACTAAACGCCGCTGGTTACGTCACCCCATTCCTATTGTTGTTGTTGAAAACCCTTTCCAATGGGTTAACCCCAACAAAACTTGTGCCTACCATTCAAGAATGAAGGGTCATACCATTGAGGAATGCCGTATATTGAAGGAAAAGATCCAGACACTGATTGACACCAAAGTTATACAAGCAAGAGAGACTGCGCCAAATGTCCATAATAACCCTCTTCCTGATCATAGGGGAGAGGGAGTGAATATGATAGAAACTGATGAAGAATAGGATAAAGAGGGATCCATCGGACTTATTCGAGAGGGGGATGCTGCTAAAACATCTCTGGTCACCCTCTCACCTATTGTGGTGCAAACCTAGACACCATTTGAAGTCGAGATAGTTACGTCCTTCACTTTGATAATAGTTCCAACACCGTCCTATAAGTCTGATGTTGTCCTATGGGATTAAGTGGCAGAGGCGAGAAGAAAAGGAAAAGCCAAAACGGAAGAGACAGGTGTCGCGCAAGGAATGATTGGAACTAGAAGAGTTTATACACCTAAGAATATTGGAGGAACAAGCAAATAGACCACATCTAAGCCACCTATTGTGGAGATAGGCACTGATGATCTTTGGACAAAGGTAGAGGAGAGGGAATACTCTGTTGTTGATCACCTAAACAAGACTCCCGCCCAGATATCCATCTTGTCGTTGTTGCAAAATTCAGATGTGTATAAAAAATCCTTGATAAAGTTATTAAGTGAAAGTTTATTTGCCCACCGGTATAAGTAGTGGGGAGATGACTAATATAGTAGGATAAGTACTGGAGAGTCACAAGATTTCTTTCCACGAAGATGAGCTACCACCAAAAGGGTTGAGTCACAACAAAGCATTGCACATCACTGTGCAATATGAAGACAAGTTCATTGCCAGGGTTCTGATAGATGGGGGTTCGAGCCTGAACATATGCCCGCTAACTAATCTGAAAAGACTGGGTAAAAGGCTGTATGAGATATAAATTGGAATCATGAATGTGAAGATGTTTGATAGATCTTAGAGAGTCACCATTGGAGAAACAAACCTTGATCTGCAGATGGGCCTGACATTGTTCAATGTCGAATTCTAAGTGCTAGAGATATCTGCCACCTAAAACTTGTTATTAGGACGACCATGGATACACGCAGCCGGGGCATTCGCTTCTACTCTGCACCGGGATGTGAAGTTCGAGTGGAATCGTCAAGAGGTGATTATTCATTGAGATGGAAGTAACCCTTCTACACCAACCAAATTATCCCATAATTAGCCAAACTGGCACCTTTTGGCAATAATTGCAATAACCTTGCAATTATAGCCTTAATCATTTGTATTTTTAAATACTAAATAATCTTTTTAAAACTATTTTCTATGCATGAAATTCATTTTTATGATTATTAATTATTTTATAAATTATTTTAATTAATTTGGATTGGGTATTTGTCAAATAACCTATTCTATTTAGATTCTAGCCTAAATAAAACCATCCCACCTGATTAAATCAAGCCCAAATACCCCAAGCCCAATTCCTAAATCTACCCAGACCCAATTCCCACTTAATCTGGACCGTTGATCATTTCGGATCAGCGGGCCAGATTCATCCTTTCCTAATTTAACCTAGGAGACCCCCCCCACACCTCTAATTTCCCCAACACACCCGCCGTCACTCCTCTCTTCTCTCTCAAATCCTCTCAACCAAACCCTAGCTCTCAAGCGCCGTCACCGGCATAAACTCCACCTTGTGATGTTTCTATGCATTCTCCGGCCAGTTCTGGCCTTCTACGCTCCGGCTCTTCGATTTTATGAATCCTTGAAAGGGTTTCAAAGGATTCTGACCGGCTCTGGTTTGAGTCTATGTTCGCTGGCCTGTCTCTGGCCACTTTTCGTTTGTAAGTTAGAATCTCGCCTTGTTTCATTACAACTCTATGGTTTCTAAGCCGATTCTCTCATCTCTAGGTTATCTATCTCTGAAACCCTATTTTTTAGCTCTTGACTTCTAGACCTATAATAGATCTGAGTATATCCTGAGTTATTTTGTTGTTTTCCTTAATGATTTCTCCGATTTTTGCTAAAACGCCTCTTTGTCTTCAAACTAAGGTTTCTTGACCCCCTTTCAAAAATGATTCTTCTTCTGATTTAAGTGTTATTCTATGATTTTTAATATGTTTAAGCGTCTATTTAAGTTTTTTCCCTTTTGTCTGACTTATTATGTCAAAACTCTAAGTTTCTTTGTCTTAACCATGGGTTCTGAGTTTGTTCTTGCTTATTTTTTCATTTGATTCATTTGCATGTCTGTTATTTATGAATTCATTCAGAGTTTCTGTGATTTTACCTTATTTGGGTTTCTCATTGTTGCTTCTTCCGCCTATATCATTTCTATTCTGTTAAGTCATGCTATGTTCTATGCGAATCCCTAATTTTGTGTGACTTTCACCCTATTTGGCTTATTAAGGTTTCTGATTTTGCCTATTCCTGCCTATTATATATTTATCTCGCTTATTCTCAAAAATTTGTGTTCATCAGTACTATGTTCCAGTTTGGATCCCTGATTCTATGTGATTTTTACTTTACCGTGCCTATTAGGGTTCTGATTCTTGCCTTTGTCCTGCCTATTATGTGTTTATTCCGTGCAATTTGTGTTGATTCCCCTTAATCAATACTACTCATGTTTGAATCCCTAATTACATGTGATTGATATTCTCCATTCTCTACTGATTTCAACCTCTAAAATATTTTTTTTCTTTATTTTACGGGCGATTATGCTGTCAATCGATATTTTTAAGTACTTTCCTTAATTAGATTTTCTGAACCTAGACTCTATTACAGGTCTTGTACTTCTATGTGGTGAGATTGTTTCCTTATGTGTTATATTCCAGTCACATATGGTACCTTCCCTTATTTATTACATGTCTATTACCGTTTGAAGTTAACTCCTTATTTGAAGGGAGTACTTACATTGATTTTATGCTGATTGATTCTGATTCCCTCACTGCATGACTATGATTTTTACCATATTCTCTAGCTAGTTTAAAACTATATATACATTGCTCTTTCATTAACACAACACACGAGCACATTGGTTCAAAAAGCTCTGTCTCTCTCACACACTCAAAGCTTTCTGCTCTCTTTCTGTGTTACTTACTATTATTCTGAGTTAGCCGGCTGCAAGCCAGGGCTAACTATTATGCTCTCCTGTCCCTTCACTTTTGTGTTCACTGTCTTCTTTATTGGTATGTTCTGATTTCAATTCAAGTCCCAAACCAATATGCTTCTTTTACTGCTTCAGTTTATCATGTTTCTAATATGTTTCTATCTGTGGTTTTATTGTTCAACCTGCAACTAATATGTCTGCTTTACTGCTTTATCAGCATGCTTATGAATATGTCCAACCCCTTAGGATCAGCCTGCTTATGAACCCCCTTTGTAGTATACTTCAATGTGACTCTGTCTTACTTATATTTTCCCTGATTTCTATCATGAACCTTTTTGTGCAAAGCATTTAGTTATCCTAAGTTGTTTGATCCTGTGTTGGTTCTGAGATTCATGATATGCTGATTCCCTAAACCCCTATAAGAATTTTCATGCTCCTATAACTATGTGTGCACTACATGTGCTCTATGTGTCCCTATCCCCATCACCCTTGCGTGTAGGTTTGTTCTTCCTGTTTTAGTTCTCTGTTCTTTAAGTATTGCGGGGTTTGGTTTTGGCTCTATGTTTGATCTGTTGTTGTTTAATTATATAACTCTCTCTTTTCAAAAGTTGTTTTATTGAATGACTCCCTCTTTTATTTCACAAAATTGTTTCAAGCAAGTCTCTTTTAACATTGTTTTCTTACTAAAACCTTTTCAAAACTATATCAAGCACTCTCACTCTACTCTTAGGTCCTTAAGTTCTGCCGCTCTAATGTGTGACTTCTTAGGGATCCCTATGAGATCCCTCTGAACTCTGATGCATTAGAGCTGGCTCTTCCACACTGCACTTACTCAATTACGGTTGTGAAATCTGGGTGTGAGCACTGCCCGGGATCCCTTGAGGTCCTTAGGGAACTCTGACACACTCGGATATGAGAAAGGCTATAAAACATTTGGGCATTTGAGGTTCTGAGAATCTGGGCCTGTTTTCAGGCTCCCTATAGTGTAACTTCTTATTTTTCTTTATCTACTTATGTAATTCATTCACATTGGTTTGTAATAATTGTTGTAAATGAATATTGGGGATTGATAGTGAAAAGGGAATGGTAGCCATGTCTGTTGTTGATATCAATGGGTTCTAGCCATGCCTTAGGTTTACATTTCCATGCGCGCATTAGAATCCATGTTTAGGACCAATACATTCTAAGCATGTCATGCATTAGATATCATGTTCTTAGGTTTACCATTTCAGCATCTCATTTGACATTATTTTCATCACTTAGAAATCCTGCTTCTAGGCCAAATAACAACATTGACATGAAAATTTTTGCTACTGTATATTCTGAAATCATGCTGTAACTTTCTGTGCATCTAGAAATCATGCTTTTTAGGAATTTTGCATATAAATCATTCTGCATCTTATAATGTTCATAATAGATACCCTGTTTTAGGACCTCACTAAGTCACACCTAGCTAAGATACTGATGCATGAAAAAGGGACATAAGACAGTCTCACATATGATTATCATGTGTTAGTAAAACTGGTATAAACCCTATGTCTTTGCAACACTTAGAACAACATGCTTTAGGTAAAACAACTTTTAAACTATTTTAAATAATTTTGGTAACTATTGTGAATTCCCCCCACGCCTAAGAAAGCCTTAGGTAACCAACTTTTATAAAACTGAAAAACTGTTGCTTTTGTTTTTACTATCTAATGGTTAACATGCTTAATATCAGTAAGCAAACTGATTAGGGCCCCTGCTTCTGGGTTTATAAAATTGAAACTACATATCTTTTGTGTTTTGATATTCACTTAGACATCATGTTTTAGGATCCTGTTTAATAATACTGCCCTTGCTTGTGTTTTGAGTCGTGCTAATTACATGCATTATCTGTGGAGGTAAATCTGAGCCTCTTAATTGCTCTTTCCTGCCTTTATCTGCTAAAGTCATATTTGTTCTTGTCTGTCGCCTATTATTTTCTCCTTTTAAACCTTAGGGGTCTGCCTAGAACTGCTTATAGGTAAAGGTCTTAATCTCCTCCAGGACCATTAAGAAGGGACGGGTAACAGCACGCATAGAGGTCGTTAAATAAACTCGCTTAATAACCACTAAGGGGTGGGAAAGGGTAGACATGGATATGATAGCCGGTGCGCTAATGCCACGTGTAGCCCCTCTTCTGAGGAGTGATTACCGGGCATTGTGCTGATGTGATCCTATAGGATAAACAACCTAGGACCCCCATCCCTTACATATGTCTGTTTAAATCATAACTCTTTCAAAACCTTATATGTGTGCCTAGACTCTAAATCTTTTAATACTTAGCACATATGTGTGCTTAGACTGCGAAGCTTCTCAAAAACCTTTATTTGTTTACCTATGTGCTTTTATTGCTTATGTGCTACCTGTTTTAAAATTCACAAACTTTGTTTGGACGGGAACCATAATTGTGGACTTCGAGGGGTGACTAACATCTTCCCCTTGAAGTAATTTCAAGCCCTTATCCTATCTCTAGTTATCCAATCTGTGTTTGTAAATGACCCTTAGTAGGTGCCCTAACGCACCTTAATTCATTAGGTGGCGACTCTTCAATTCCTTACCCCTTTCCCAAAAGGAAATGAGTTGTCCCAATAATGTCAAATACCCCAACCGATCCGAAAGGAGAGGGAGAAGGGGGGGCACGACAATGACTTGCCACCGCTAATGAACAAGAAGGATGTGATGAGTTTTCTGGGATGCCTCAATTACATCAGCCATTTTATAGCACAGTCGATGGTGATTTGTGAACCGATCTTAAAAATTCTAAGGAAAGATGATGCGATGAGTTGAATCGAAGAATGTCAAAAGGCTTTCAACAAAATCAAGGAGTAATTGTCTATGGCGCCCGTGTTTGTCCTGCTAGAGCTAGGAAGATCTTTGTTGTTGTACCTGTCCATGTTGGATGGAGCCATTGGTTGCTTCCTGGGGAAACATAATGAAACCGAGAGAAAAGAGGAGGTGACACACCCCGACATTCACCTACTTCATCTAGACCATTCACAAAAAGCCAAGCAAAGGAGTTGCAGTGTCACGACCCAAAATCCCTAAGGTCGTGATGGCGCCAGACACAAGGTCAGGCAAGCCAAAACATTAACTAATCAAAATAACTTTCCGTTTAAAAACATTTATGAAAACACTTCCTTTCACTTCATTACATAGTAACCAAATAAAAGTCTGTTAATTAAAAACAATGGTTTAAAACATTATACTTAAGCAATTATATCCCAATACATATCCCAGAACCCGATGTCACAAGTACATGAGCAACTTCTAAGAATTTATACAATTATATATCGCTTGCCGAATGAACAAATTGGACAAAGGCTCAACATAAGGTATAAATACATAGGAGGAAAACTCTGTCAGTTGAGGAACGCCTCCGGATAAATGCAGCCCGTATAAGTCTCCAAGTCAATCACTGTGCTATGAAGGTACCAGTGCAACAAAATGCACAACAAGTGTAGCATGAGTACATAAATAGATATGTACCCAGTGAGTATCCCGTCTAATCTTAAAGAAGTAGTGACGAGAGGTCGACTTGACACTCACTAAGGTCCAATAATATAAATGGGACAGAATATGATGAAAGCGGTAGGCATGTGAAGACAGTTAAGCAACAAAATATATATATGAGGCACAAAATTCCGAGTAATTTAAAAAAAAAGAGTGAATAAGTAGTTTCTCCTTCATTTTCCCCCAAATATCTGTCAAGTCCTGATCCACGAAGTTATTTAACAATCTATATCCTTAAATCAATTTAAAAATTTAAGTCACAAGGGGTATGTCATATGTATATATATATATATATATATATATATATATATATATATA
>ML397735.1:68056-108049 GCA_005239525.1 Nicotiana knightiana | reverse complement strand
GATTTATCAATAAGCTCAGTAGAGGCTATACTTGTAACAAGGATTAATTCACTGGAAATTCAGAGGCAACTCTCTACCATTTGCATACTAGTTCAAAGATAATAAGCATACTGGTTCAACGATAATAAGTAACTCAAAGTTTGGCTAAAGATACACATAAGGCACGTAATGGCATGGTCGTGAGCCCTAAAACTACCCGACATGGTATAATAGTCGCTACATATGGACTCTCGTCACTTTGTACACACGTAGCCCCCAAAACAATTACACACCGCACGTAGAACACCTACGGAGAAAATTCCCTCTTACAAGGTTAGAAAGGAGACTCACCTCGCTCTGAAGATTCATACCCGGCTTCCAAGCCTCTATGTCGACTTCAATGGATGCGCAACGCCCCCAAACTATCCAAATAATGATAAACCAATGAAAATATACTCAAATATTTGTTAAAAATTCAGATTATATAAACTCCCATCTCCGCTCAAGGAATTGACCAAAATGCCCTCGAGCCCACGTGCCCGGATTTCAAAGTTTCTCGAAGATAAATTCTACCCATAACTTTACTAACTCAAATATACAATTTGTTACAATTTTCATGCTCAAATTCATGGTAAAAGTCCAAAATTCCAAGTTCTAGGTCTTCCCCAAAAATTCCAAATTTATACAAATTTTCCATGTCTAAATCCATGTAAGATCACATATTTAACTCAAAAATAGGAAGAAATCACTTACCTTGTGTTGCTTGGTGAAAATCCCTCCTTGAGCTCTCCAAAATCATCCAAGCCAAATGAAAGAAATGAAAGAAATGGGCCAAAATCCCTAAGGTCGGGAATCTAGCGCTCTGATACCATGTTGTCACAACCCAAAATCCCTAAGGTCGTGATGGCACCGGACACAAGGTCAAGCAAGACAAAACATTAACTAATCGAAATAACTTTCCGTTTAAAAACATTTATGAAAACACTTCCTTTCACTGCATTACGTAATAACCAAATAAAAGTCTGTTAATTAAAAACAATGGTTTAAAATATTACACTTAAGCAATTATATCCCAATACATATCCCAGAACCCGGTGTCACAAGTACATGAGCAACTTCTAAGAATTTATACAATTATATATCGCTTGCCCGAGGAACAAATTGGACAAAGGCTCAACATAAGGTATAAATACATAGGAGGGAAACTCTGTCAGCTGCGGAACGCCTCTGGATAAATGCAGCCCGTATAAGTCTCCAAGTAAATCACTGTGCTATGAAGGTACCTGTGCAACAAAATGCACAGCAAGTGTAGCATGAGTACATAAATAGATATGTACCCAGTGAGTATCCCGTCTAATCTCGAAGAAGTAGTGACAAGAGGTCGACTTGACACTCACTAAGGTCCAATAATATAAATGGGACAGAATATGATGAAAGTGGTAGGCATGTGAAGGCAGTTAAGCAACAAAATATATATATGAAGCACAGAATTCCGAGTAATTTCAAAAAAATGAGTGAATAGGTAGTTTCTCCTTCATTTCCCCCCAAATATCTGTCAAGTCCTTATCCACGAAGTTATTTAACAATCTATATCCTTAAATTAATTTAAAAATTTAAGACTCAAGGGGTATGTCATATGTATATATGCCGAGGGTCGTTCGGCCCGAACCAACAATAAAAATAAACTGTGCACTGCCGAGGATCGAAAGGCCCGTCCCATAATTGAATTCTTACAAATTAATCATAAAGCTTCCCTCGCTCGCGAATCATACCTGCGACTCAGGTGCTGAGACGTTTATACATAATTAACTTAAAGCTCCCCTCGATCGTGAATCATACCTGCGACTCGAGTGCAGACTCTTATATATCATTAACATAAAGCTCCCCTCGATCGCGAATCATACATGAGACTCGAGTGCTGACTCTTATATATAATTAACATAAAGCTCCCCTCGATCGCGAATCATACCTGCGACTCGAGTGCTGACTCTTATATATATATATATATATATATATATATATATCGGATTTATCAATAAGCTCAGTAGAGGCTATACTTGTAATTCACTGGAAATTCAGCGGCAACTCTCTACCATTTGCATACTAGTTCAAAGATAATACGCATACTGGTTAAAAGATAATAAGCAACTCAAAATTTGGCTAAAGATACACATAAGTCACGTAATGGCATGCTCGTGAGTCCTAAAACTACCCGACATGATATAATAGTCGCTACGTATGGACTCTCGTCACTTTGTACGCACGTAGCCCCCAAAACAATTACACACCGCACGTAGAACACCTATGGGGAATATTCCCTCTTACAAGGTTAGAAAGGAGACTCACCTCGCTCTGAAGATTCATACCCGGCTTCCAAGCCTCTATATCGACTTCAATGGATGCGCAACGTCCCCAAACTATCCAAATAATGATAAAACAATGAAAATATACTCAAATATTTGTTAAAAATTCAGATTATATAAACTCCCATCTCTGCTCAAGGAATTGACAAAAATTCCCTCGGGCCCACGTGCCCGGATTTTAAAATTTCTCGAAGATAAATTCTACCCATAACTTTACTAACTAAAATATACAATTTGTTACAATTTTATATGCTCAAATTCATGGTAAAAGTCCAAATTTCAAGTTCTAGGTCTTCCCCAAAAATTTCAAATTTATACAAATTTTCCATGTCTAAATCCATGTAAGATCACATATTTAACTCAAAAATAGGAAGAAATCACTTACCTTGTGTTGCTTCGTGAAAATTCCTCCTTGAGCTCTCCAAAATCATCCAAGCCAAATGAAAGAAATGAAAGAAATGGGCCAAAATTCGTGTTTAAAACAATCTGCCCATGCTTCATCGAGTTGTACCTTGCGCTTATGTTGTGCAGGTTGTACATTCTATTACAATTTTCCCTTGTTAAACACCTTCTGTTAAAACACCCATAACTCCTTGTAGAAATATCCAAATAACAAACAGTTTGAATATTTAGAAACTAGAGTCGAAGAAGTTTCCGTCGATCGCGAACATACATGCAACTCGAGTGCTGACTCTTATATATAATTAACATATATATATCGGATTTATCAATAAGCTCAGTAGAGGCTATACTTGTAACAAGGATTAATTCACTGGAAATTCAGAGGCAACTCTCTACCATTTGCATACTAGTTCAAAGATAATAAGCATACTGGTTCAAAGATAATAAGCAACTCAAAATTTGGCTAAAGATACACATAAGGCACGTAATGACATGCTCGTGAGTCCTAAAACTACCCGACATGATATAATAGTCGCTATGTATGGACTCTCGTCACTTTGTACGCACGTAGCCCCCAAAACAATTACACGCCGCACGTAGAATACCTATGGGGACAATTCCCTCTTACAAGGTTAGAAAGGAGACTCACCTAGTTCTGAAGATTCATACCCGTCTTCCAAGCCTCTATATCGACTTCAATGGATGCGCAACGTCCCCAAACTATCCAAATAATGATAAAACAATGAAAATATACTCAAAATTTGTTAAAAATTCAGATTATATAAACTCCCATCTCCGCTCAAGGAATTGACCAAAATGCCCTCAGGCCCACGTG
This sequence comes from Nicotiana knightiana, assembly GCA_005239525.1. Taxonomy (NCBI): domain Eukaryota; kingdom Viridiplantae; phylum Streptophyta; class Magnoliopsida; order Solanales; family Solanaceae; genus Nicotiana; species Nicotiana knightiana. Next base: position 104,470 of record ML397735.1, on the reverse strand, counting down.
CCCGGATTTTGAAATTTCTCGAAGATAAATTCTACCCATAACTTTACTAACTAAAATATACAATTTGTTACAATTTTCTATGCTCAAATTCATGGTAGAAGTCCAAATTCCAAGTTCTAGGTCTTCCCCAAAAATTTTAAATTTATACAAATTTTCCATGTCTAAATCCATGTAAGATCACATATTTAACTCAAAAATAGGAAGAAATCACTTACCTTGTGTTGCTTCGTGAAAATTCCTCCTTGAGCTCTCCAAAGTCATCCTAGCCAAATGAAAGAGATGAAAGAAATGAGCCAAAATTCGTGTTTAAAACAATCTGTCCATGCTTCATCGAGTTGTACCTTGCGCTTGTGCTGTGCAGGTTGTACATTCTATTACAATTTTCCCTTGTTAAACACCTTCTATTAAAACACTCATAACTCCTTGTAGAAATATCCAAATAACAAACGGTTTGAAGATTTAGAAACTAGACTCGAAGATATTTAATTTGATAGGTTGTACACCATATAACTCTTTATATTATCCGGGATATGAGCTTTTAAAATCGGCTCAATGCATCAGAAAATTCTGGCAAAACTGCTCCACCATCCATCTTCAATCAGTCATAACATTTTCACAAAACTCCAAATTACAAATGGTTTAATGTTCTGCAAACTAGACTTAAAGATCTACAACTTTCATGTTTTGCAAATTTTTAGATTCCTTATAGATTCCTATATATACGCTTCCAAAGTTAGCTCTTCGATGCATAAATTGCTGTACCAAAACAGATTTGCTGCACGAATTTTCAGCAGCTATTTTGGTCCGAAATCCATTCCGTTAACCTTCCGAAATCAACCCGAGGCTCTCGGGACCTTAACCAATTATACCAACATGTCCCAAAACATGATACAAACTCGCTCGAGGCCTCAAATCACATCAAACAACGCCGAAATCATGAATCACACTCCAACTCAAGCTTTATGAACTTTGAAATTTCAAACTTCTACTTCCGATGCCGATACCTATCAAATCACGTCCGATTGATCCCAAATTTTGCACAGAAGTCATATTCGACATTACGGACCTGCTCCAACTTTCGAAATTGGAATCCGACCCCGATATCAAAAAGTCAAACTCTCGGTCAAACTTCTCAAAAACCTTCAAATTTCTATCTTTAGCCAAATGACTTCAAAATGACCCCCGGACATCCGAATTCACTACCGATCGCGCTCCCAACTACAGAATCACCATACGGAGCTATTCCCCGACTCGGAATTCCAAACGGACATCTATAACACTGAGATGCCGTCCAACCCAAACTTATGAAATTCTTCTAAAATACTAACTTCCACAATATACGCCGAAACGCTCCCGGGTTATCCAAAACCCGATCCGGACATACGCCCAAGTCCGAAATTATCATACGAACCTGCTGGAACCTTCAGATCTTGATTCCGAAATCGTTTACTCAAAATTCTAATCTTAGTCAATTCTTCCAATTTAAGCCTTACGAAATGAGAATTTTCCTTCCAATTTGACTCCGAACTTCCCGAAGTTCAACACCGACCACACCTACGAGTCATAACACCTGAAATGAAGCTGCTCATGTCCTCAAACGACTGAACGACGCGCTAGAGCTCAAAACGACTGATCGGGTCGTTACATGCAAGATCTTAGATTGTTGATTATGAACTTGAAGTATCCGAGGGAGTTTTGGAGAAGTCTTCCAATGGTTTGAAGACCATGAATTGAGACAAGAGGATGGACTTGGAGTAGGTTCTACCCAAAGTGGCTAAATTACATTATAGGTCACTCTTTGAGGCTATTTTAGGAACTCCTTGTGCCTAAAATAGCACTAGTATAAATAACTACGCATTAGTGTCTTTAGAGTTAGACTTGATGAATGATAAACTTGAAGACATACAAGTCTCACAGTCTTTCCTTATTTTTTAATTAATGCATTTATATTTATGCCTTTAATTCCTTTATTGCTTTGTTTATGCTTTTATTAGTGCTAAATTAATTTTAGTTGGTGAGTAGTTAATAGTGAATGCTTAATTACTTTATCCGGATTTTGAAGAGTTTCCAATCTCTTGAGGGTTTTCATAACTTAGGGTTACAATTTAATGAGTTCGTAGAAGTAATTAGACTTCATAGCCTAATTGATTCTTATTTTTCCAATCAATTGTAGGTCTAGCTCTTATTGTTGATTCCGCGTATTTTGTTATATTGGTATTTTTATTCATAATCCGTATCATCTTAGTATCAAAGCGGAGATTTTGAATTGTTCTATCATTCCTTGGGTCTTTATTTTTATTATGAAAATAAAAAAAACCAAAAAAATTCCAAAATAGCAAATTTACTGTTCATCCGCGTCAAAATAGAAAACATTGCTGTTTTTTCATAATGATATTCAAATTTCAATTTCCTTGTTCTCAGCTCGATTTTGATTTTGTAAACTTCTGAATTTCTTCATTATCTGAGCTTGTATTACTGGTTTGAGTTTGGATGGAAGATGGGTTTGAGTTTCTAAACCCTAAGACGTCGAACAACAGAAGTAATTTTGAGGATTTTGCTCCGGTTCCGACGTTGGAGGTTCAAAAATTGATTGGGTGATTCTTAAATTCGTTGGCAAGTCAATTGTGATATCAAAATCTGAAGATTGAGATAATTTGAGGCTGATTTATTAGGGTTTTGTCAGAAAACGGAGTCTGCGAAGAATACGACAGGCTGGGTTCTTTAGATTTCGTGGTCGTGTCTAGAAATTAATCACTGGGGATTGTTTTTTGTGTTGAATGGAGCTCGTATATCAAATTTGAACTCGTTGTGTGAAGATTTGAGTGAGACTGAACTGAGGATTTTTTAGCCGAGCTTGAACCAGTCGAAGAACACTTGTTTCGATTGAAGAACTTCTCGAACTGATTCGAGTTGATTCGAGCAGCCGGTAAATTGGATAACATTTGTAGGGCTGATTCGAATTGCTTTTAGGTTGAAGTATTTTCGGAGTCATTCTCTCAATAAGATGAAGAACAACTGCCATTGGCTTGAAACTGAAAATTGCAGTTGTGTTCTCCATTTTCTAGGACTCGTTTGCAACTGAATTATCGCCACAAACTTCAATTCATTCGTCACAATGATTCAGTTGAGATGGTTTGAGCCAAAGGCAATTGAGCCATATCTGCAGCAAAGAGCAGCAGTTTGGAGTACATTTTGACACCAAATCTTGTAATAGTTGAGTTAAATTCTTGAGGGAGCTACCTATTAGTTGCTGCCATTTTGCTGCCATTCTACTGTTAAGTTGCAGTTTCCTTTAAACTCATGAGTTGATTTGCCAATTTGCTGCTGGTTTGAAGAAGTTCTAACTCAAAGTAGCTGCTGATTAGTTCTACGACATTGCTAGAAGTTCCAGTTTTGCACCTGTTTGCACTAGTGGTTGCATCAGTATTTGGAAGATAGAATCTGCACTGTTTCACGAACTTCTGCATAGATAATCTTTGCACAGTTCCCTTACAATTTTGGACTGCTTTCTGCAGATTGTAAGTCCGCATAACTTGAGCAGAACCTTCAGAACTACTGCTCCTGATCAGTTTTGAGCATCAATTGAACAGCAAATCTGCACCAGCTTATTCTAGTTTGAGAATACTGCACTGCTCTGCATTTCTTTTCCATTACTGTTTGAACATTCTGCCCTGTTTTACTGAATCTACACATTCATAATGACTGCCAGTGGCACCAGAGGATTTGCACCAGCTACTACACAATTTGAGGCTTGCACAGTTTGATAAATTTGTTGAGTTTGGGGTCTGGACACTGAACAATTTTTCCAGCATTTTGACAGAAGTTCAGAAATTTTTCTGCCCAGTTCTCTTTTCTTTCCAGTTGTTAATATTTTCTTCTTGTTTGTTAATTTTCAACTAGATTGACTTGATATTGGTTCATATTGAGTTTATTTCTAGTTTCTTGTGTGCCTTGTTTATTTCGTGCCAATTGTTTCGTGCTTTTTTTCTCTTTTATTATCGTTGTGAATTGTTTGGCTCAAGTCCGTTTGCTTTTCATTGTCCTTCCTTGTGAATACATAACTTCCACTCCACCCCGAAGACGTTTGGAACTTGTTGTGAAACTTTGGGACTTAAGTTTGCTAGCAATTTTGACATTCACTACGTGAGCGGAAAAAGGCAAGAGTGAATAAGACTTTGAGCACGCAAAAGCCAATTGGTGACAAGTGTGATACACGAGGGTTGAGCGACATCAAGTGAGTTGGTGAGGACTTTTACTACTAACTTGTTTGCTTGTTTTGTAGGTATCATGGAGTAAGGACACACTTCTAGTCCTAATTGTGATTCAAGGAGTGAGACTCCGATGCATGAAGTTGTATCTATGCTTTATGACATAAGTGAGAAGGTTACCAATATTACCATATGGCAACACCAAACGGATGCAAAGTTGAATTCCTTGATCGAGGAATCTCACTTGAGGCAACAAGGAAGGGACCGTAGTATGACACGTACTAATTCCTCTACTACACCCTCTCCTAAGTGCAACAAATGCTTCAAAGGTAAAAATTGCAACACAACCAACCTAACCAAATACCACAAAACTTACCAAGACAACCACAATCACTAAAGGGACCTTATTTTGCTCCTCCAAGCTACCGACCACCCCACTACCAACCTCCAACCACACATCACCCACCATTAGTACCTCAACTACACCCTTATCACACTCCACCACATGTTCACGCTCCACCATCACAACCCCACCAAGGTTACTTCCACCACCCCAAGTGTCCTACCGACAAGCACACCAACCACCATTTAGACCTCAAGTACACATACACACCCAAATGACCCAACCTCGACCACTAATGAATCTATCTTCACAATATATGCCTCAAGTTCCACCAAGGAGGGACAATCCCCCTCCCCTACCACCCATACCACCTCAAGAGGACACCTTGAATGAGTTGGCCGATGTCCAACAAGTCTTCCATTAAGAATATAGAGGAGATGGAGTATACCAAGGGGAAAGAGGCCACGTGTGAGGACGGGGAAGAGGAAGAGGTCGAGTGAGAGGAAGAGGTAGAGGGCATGGTCACCGGTTCGTACAAGAGCAATATGGGGATATCAACTACTTTGAAGAGGGTGACCCGCTAGAGGACCGACCTTATCCTAGAGATCCTAGAGGAGGTCTAGATGATGATGAAAGAGGTTTACAAGTTCCCAAACTAGTTCTTCCACCTTTCAAGGGAACTAGTGACCCGGGAGAATATCTTGGATGGTTACGCAAAGTACAAAGGCACTTTGACATCTACAACATAAGTGATGCTAAAAATATAATGTATGCCATTATCAATTTAAAGGGAGTGCTTCATCATGGTGGGAAAAGGAGTTGAGGAGAAGGCTAGATACAATGAACCTCCAATAACTACTTAGAGAGCTTTGAAGAATGCTTTGAGGGCAAGATATGTGCCCGATTACTATCAACATGAGTTGCTCAAGAAACTTCATACTTCCTACCAAGGGAGCAAGAGTGTTGAGGAGTACTATGAAAAGATGGAGACTACAAGATTGAGGTGTGATGTTGATGACGATGACCAAGTTGTCATCACTAGATTTTTTGTGGGTCTTCACAAGGAAATTGGTGAGGCTTTGGAGCTTCACAAGTTTGAAAATTGGAAGATGCATACTTGATGACCTTGAAGGTAGAAAGGCGCAAAGGAAACAAAGGCTACAAGCCAAAGGCTACTAGTTCTTCTACTTGGAACAAGAATGATAAGCCTTGGAAATCAACAAACAATTGGGAGAAATCCAAAGATTCCAAGTATGATTCCAAGGTTCAAGTGGACAAAAATAAACTAAAAGTGGAAACTAAAGGGTCTTCCAATGTTCAAAACAAGTCCCTTAGCAATGTGATATTCCTTAAATGTCAAGGACTTGGTCACTACATGAAAGATTGTCCGAATAGAAAAACTATCATTGCCATGAATGATGGAAGCTATATAACCGAAGCTAGTGACCAAGAGCATAGAGATAGTGAACACGAAACAAGTGATAAAGAATTAGTAAAACAAGAAGATGATGGTCCGAGATCTTACTTGTTAACAATAAAAGTTTTGGCCATAGCTAGAGAAGATCAAGATCAAAGGGAGAATCTTTTTCATGGAAGATGCAATATTTTGGGAAACCTTTGCTCTCTCATCATTGATAGCAGAAGTTGTGCTAATGTAGTAAGTTCCTCCTTTTTCTTGAACAAATGGATTTGCCAACAAAGAAGCATTCCTCACCTTATAGACTACAATGGCTACATGAGTGTGGAGACCTTCGAGTCACCAAAATGATGCTCATAAAATTCAAAATAGGGAGATATGAAGATGAGTTTTGGTGTGATGTTGTTCCTATGCAAGCTTGTCATCTACTTTTGGGGCGACCTTGGAAGTACGATAGGTATGCAAATCATGATGAGAGAACAAACAAGTATTCAATTAGCAAGGATGGCCAAAAGTTTACTCTCCATCCCTTAACCCCATTTCAAGTAAGTGAGGATTACAAGATAATGAGGGAGTTGAGAAAAAAGGTGAAGAGTGAACAAAAGAAGGAGAAGAGTAATGGGTGTAGGGATCCAAGAGAAGACAAAAATGAAAAAGATACGGAAAAAGGGGTAAAGCTTCAATCTTTACAAGGTATAAGTGAGAATAAAGGCATTTCTAGTGTAAAGATTCAATCTTTATGTGAAAAAGGAGAAGAGGGACCGAGCTCGAGGATGAGCTTCCTTGCAAACAACTACAAGCCCCTAAGGGAAGTTGCTCATGAACATACTATCTGTCTTATTATGCATAAAGATCGTTTGATTGCTAATGATATTCTCTCCACCTTACTTAGTTCCATTTCTTCTCTTTTGCAAGGTTTTGAAGATGTCTTTCTGGATGAGCTACCAAAGGAGCTCCCCCCACTTAGTAGCATTGAACATCAAATTGGTTTTGTTCCCGGATCTCAACTTCCCAATCAAGTCGCTTATAGAAGCAATCCCGAAGCTACAAAGGAACTTCATAAGCAAGTGAAATATCTTCTAGAGATGGGTTGTTCGTGAAAGTTTGAGCCCATGTGTGGTACCGGTCATACTAGTGCCAAAGAAAGATGGGAGTTGGAGGATGTGTGTTGGTTGTAGAGCCATCAACAAAATCACGGTAAAGTATCGTCATCCTATCCCTAGGTTAGATGATCTTCTTGATGAGTTTAGTGGTTCTCAAATCTTTTCCAAAATTGACTTGCGCAGTGGTTATCACCAAATAAGAATGAAACCCGGTGATGAATGGGAAACTGCCTTCAAGAACAAGTTTGGTTTATATGAGTGGATAGTTATGCCATTCGACCTCTAATATGATCCTATTAATTTCATGCGTTTGATGAATCATTTCATGAAGTCTTTCATATGCAAGTTTGTTGTGGTTTATTTTGATGACATTCTAGTATACACTAAAACACTTGAGGAACATATGGAACACCTTCACCAAATTTTTGATGTTCTTAGGCGAGAAAGATTGTTTGCTAATTTGAAAAAGTATAATTTTGTGTTGATAAAATTGTCTTTCATGGCTTTGTTGTTAGTGCTCAAGGTGTTGAGGTTGATGGATCTAAGGTAGAGGAAATTAGGAATTGACCTAGGCCTAAGTCCACCGGGGATGTTAGGAGTTTTCATGTCTTAGCGGGTTTTTATAGAAAATTTGTAAGAGGGTTTAGTACTATTGATGCACCTTTGATCCAAATTATCAAGAAAGATGAGAGTTTTCTTTGGGTTCTAGAACAATAGGAGGCTTTTAATGCCTTGAAAGAAGCTTTGAGTAGAGTGCTCCACTCTTACAATTTCCAAACCTTGATAAGACTTTTGAGATAGAGTGTGATCCAAGCTAAGTAGGTATTAGAGAGGTTCTTATGCAAGATGGAAAGCCTTAGGCTATTTTAGTAAAAAACTTAAGGGAGCTGGTTTGAAGTACTCAAACTATGATAGGGAGTTGTATGCCTTAGTGAGAGCCATAGCTACTTGGAGACACTACCTTTGGCATAGGGAGTTTGTTGTTAAGACCGATCCTGATGCTTTGAAGCACCTTAGCAGCCAAGGTAAATTGCAGAATAAACATGCTAAATGGTTGGAATTGTTAGAGCAATTTCCTTATGTGGTTCATTATAAGAAAGGAAAGGAGAATGTATTAGCGGATGCACTTTCTAGGAGACATGCATTATTGAGTACTTTGTCTTGTAAGTTGATATGATTTGAGTGCTTGAAGGATCTTTATCCTAGTATGTTGACTTTGGAGAGATATATTCTAAGTGTGAGAACCATGACTATTTTAAGAGAATCCCCAACATAGAGGAAGAATGTATTGACAAAGAAGAACATAAGGAGAGAAAGAAAGAGTTAGCTTACCTTAGGGAGGAAAGAAGGTTTTCAAAGGTTGATGGATTTTTACTTAGGGAAGGTAGACTTTGTGTTCCTCGTTCTTCTTGGAGAGAGTTCCTAGTTAGGAAGGCACATAGTGGGGTTTGATGGGCCATTGTGGAATTCATAAGACTTTAGCCATTCTTGAGGAATACTTTTATTGGCCAAAAATGAAAGGTGATGTTGTGCATATTTGTGAAAATTGTGTTGAATGTAAGCATTCTAAATCTAAGTCTAATACTTATGCTTTGTACACCCCACTCCCTATTCCCAAAGGGCCATGACTTGATATTTTTATGGATTTTATGCTTGGTTTACCTAGGACAAAGAGGGGAAACAATAGCATCTTTGTGGTTGTTGATCGGTTTTCAAAGATGGCTCACTTTATACCTTGCCATAAGAGTGATGATGCTACATATGTACTTGTTTGTGAACAATGTGCTTAAGTTGCATGGGGTTCCTAGATCTATTGTAAGTGATAGGGATATCGATTGAGTTTACATATAATCATTCTTATTATTCTTCTATTGGCATGACTCCTTTTGAATGTGTGTATGGTTTTAATCCCCTCACCCCTTTGGACTAACTCCTTTGTCTCAAGATGTGATTGTTAGTTTAGATGCCAAGAAAATGGCTGAGGCTATGAAGAATATTCATGAAAAGGCAAGACATCAACTTGAGAAAATGAATGACAAAGCGGCTTCTAGGGCCAACAAAGGAAGAAAGCGGATGATATTTGAATCCAGTGATTGGGTTTGGATTAACTTGAGGAAGGAAAGATTCCCTCAAAAGAGAAAGAACAAACTTCTACTTAGGTGAGAAGGCCCCTACCAAGTTCTTGAAAGGATAAATGATAATNACAAGAAGCCAAGCAAAGGAGTTGCAAGATCTTGGATTGTTGATTATGAAGCTTGAAGCATCCGGGGGAGTTCTGGAGAAGTCTCATATACATTACAATGTGTTCCAATGGTTTGAAGACCAAGAATTTAGACAAGAGGATGGACTTGGAGTAGGTTCTACTAGAAGTGGCTAAATTGCATTATAAGTCACTCTATGGGGCTATTTTAGGAACTCCTTGTACCTAAAATAGCACTAGTATAAATAACTAAGCATCAATGCCTTTAGAGTTAGACTTGGCCTAAATGGTTCTTGTTCTTCCAATCAATTGTAGGTCTAGTTCTTATTGGTGATTCCACGTATTTTATTATATTCATGTTTTCGTTCATAATCTGTATCAGGAGGCGGTATATTATCTGAGTAAGAAGTTTACACCTTACGAAGCTTGGTACTCTTTATTGGAACGCACTTGTTGTGCCTTGACATAGATAGAACACATTTTGAGGCACAACTTCTGCTCATACACTACATATCTCATATCGAGGATGGATCCACTGAATACATCTTTCATAGAACCCATGCCTATGAGTAAGTTAGCAAATTAGAAGATATTACTAAGTGAACATCATCTATGTGAGTCAGAAGGCGGTCAAGGGGCAAGCATTGGCCGATCACCTGTCAGAGAACTCTATACACGGAAAATACAAATCATTGAAGACATATTTTCTCGATGAAGAAGTATCATTTATAGGGGAAGATATTGCCAAAACATATGAAGGTTGGAGGATGTTTTTCCGATGGAGCCGCAAACTTTAAGGGAGTGGGCATTGTAGCTGTTTTGGTATCAGAAAATGGTTAACATGATCCGATATCCGCAAAGCTCAAGTTCCCATGCACCAATAATATGACAGAATACGAGGCTTGCATCTTGGGATTCAGATTGTCCGTCGACATGAATATTCAGGAGTTACAGGTAATCAGAGATTCAGATCAGCTGGTACATCATGTACTTGGAGAATGAGCTACCAAGAACACCAAAATATTGCCATATTTGCATTGTGTGAAAGATTTGGTCAAAAGGTTCACAAAGATAGAATTCCATCATGTTCCGTGGACTTAGAACAAACTTGCCGATGCATTAGCTACCATGTCTTCCATGATACAATATCCATAAAAGAATTTCATTGATCCTATCCTAATAGAGATTCGTAAGTAGCCAACTTATTATGCTCATGTCGAAGAAGAGTTGGATGGAAATCCATGGTTCATGCTATGAAGGAGTATTTGGGAAAAGGAGAATACCAAGAAAATGCTACACACACTCAAAAGCGCACGCTTCGAAGATTGACCAACTTTTTCTTTTGGAGTGGAGGAATTCTGTATAGAAGGACTACTGACTTGAGATTGTTGCGATGTGTCGATGCCAAGGAAGCATCTAGATTGCTCGAAGAAATAGGCGTCGGAACCTACGGACCCACATAAACGGGTTCGTTCTAGCCAAGAAGATATTGAGGGCAAGGTATTTCTGGAGACTGCATCAGATATATACAGAAGTGCCACAAATGCCAGGTATATGTTGATATGATACGGGTTCCACCTAACAAACTCAATGCAACGATTTCACCATGGCCCTTCTCTTCCTGGGGCATGGATGTCATCAGACCAATTGAACCCGCTTCTTCAAACGGACATAGGTTCATTATCGTGGCTGTAGATTACTTAATGAAATGGGTCGAAGCCGCTTCCTATAAAGCGGTCACTAAGAAGGTCGTACTAGATTCTGTTCGAGATTGTATTTTTTGTTGATTTGGAGTACCTGAGTCAATCATTAACGACAACACCGCCAATCTCAACAGTGATCTGATGAAAGCCATGTGTGAAACATTCATGATCAAGCACCAGAATTCTACAACATACATGTCGCAGATGAAAGGAGCCGTGGAAGCCGCCAACAAGAACATCAAGAAGATATAAGGAAGATGGTGGACAACTACAAGTAATGTCATGAGAAGCTACCATTTTCTTTGCCCGGTTACCGCACCATCGTTCGTACATCAAGTTGGGCAATCCCTATCTACTAGTCTACGGTACTAAAGTTGTTACACCTGTCGAGGTGGATATTCCTTCCCTAAGAATCATACAGGAGGTGGAGCTCAGTGATGTAAATGGATATAGAGCCAGTAAGAGCAAGTGGATCTAATTGATGGTAAGAGGATGAATGCAGTGTGTCACGATCAACTCTACCAGAATAGAACGACAAGGGATTTCAACAAAAAAGTTAGATCGAGGCAATTCACGCCGGGGCAATTGGTATTGAAACAGATCTTCCCACATCAAGACGAAGCAAAAGGGAAATTTTCCCCTAACTAGCAAGGCCTTACATGGTTCACCGAGTACTAACAGGAGGACCGCTTATACTTGCAGAGATGGATGGAGAAATATGGCCAAAACCTATCAATTCGGACGTAGTCAAGAGATATTATGCTTGAGATTATGTTTGCACTTTCTTTTGATGTAACCTGAACTACGCTTGACCCTATTCCCGTTTAAGAGGGGATACATGTAAAGACCCGTAAAATTTTATGGCTAAAAATAATGCCCAAATAGGTCCATGTGTTGTTATAACTGTAGAAATTCTTAAAACAGACCCTTTTTGAGTAAAAAGTACCCCGAGACATAAAAGATATAATTTTCCAGATTTGCGCAGGTCTGCGGTCCACTATGAGATCGCAGATCAAGTATGCAGACCGCATAGTTGTCGCATACCTGGACAGTTTGCTGTCCATTTTGAGGACAGCTATGCAGCCTAGAATGCGATCGCATTTCACGAATGCATGTCACATAGTTGTCACATGATTCCACCTTGACTTTTACGAAGGGAGTTATGTGACGCACTATGCGATCGCATAACAGGTATGCGGACCGCATAGTGGTCGCATACCTGGGCAGTCTACTTTTCATTTTGGCCCATTTGAGGGCCAATTATGCGATAGGAATGCGGACCGCATAGCAGGAATACGATCGCACTCCTGACCGCATTTCTTCTTCGGGACTGTTAAATTTTTAATTTTATACCCGACACCCCGGTTCATTAAAACACTTACCCCCTTCCATTTTAAAGATTTTCTGAGCAAAATAGAGAGAGGGAAGAGAGAGTTCTAGAGAGAGAAAGTCCCAACTTCATCAAAGTGATCCTCCTTCATCATTCAAGCTTGGAACTGATCTAGTAGGACACCATTTTCTTCACCATAAGAGGTAAGCTTCTACCCCATCAACCTTAATTTCCACATTTTAGTTTAAAAATAATGAAACATGGTTAGGTGAATTCATGAAGATGGGGGTAGGGATTTTGCATGCATGTAACCAACTAGTCATAATCTAGTAAAAGGAAATGGGTTAGGGTAATCTTTCACTAATAAGATGCCACTTAATCTAAAGGAACACCTAGTGTTTGATAGAATTCTCAAGTGAGTTCAAGGCATGATCGTTATTCCTAATTCTAAATTCAATTATGCCACATTATGAACTAGATTGAAGGTGCTAGAAGGTCCGGTGAATTGTGGTAGAAATTAAGGAAAAATCCCAAATCAAGGTATGTATGACTAACTTTAATCTTTGTAGAGTCATCTTGTTGGTGTCCAAGCACTCGATATGAAATTTTTGCTTGAATATACGTGAATTGATTTCCCTTCTATGTCGAGGTGTAAGACTTCGCTCTTTGAATTTCTTAGTTGATTACCATGTTATATGAGCTTGCGAAAAGGTGATTCTTTGTGCTTATTATATCATGAGAAGAGCTCGTTAAATGTTGAATACATCAGTATGAGAGGATGTGCTGCAAAACAAAAGAAATGATAATGAAACAAAGCGTTGAATGTATCTAAGTGCTAAAAGCTGTGTAGTAAATAATGGAAAGGAAACAGGGATAAACTAATTGAGCTGTGTGTTGATGGCATATCGTATGTGACTCACTGTTTGATAAAGATTTCTATGGCCTTGATTTCATGTGGTTACTTGGTTGTTACGAATGAATATCCTTGACGATGAGAATCTTTCTGATTGAATTGTTGGTTGATGTTTGCTATTAATTACATTGCTGACGTACCAAAGTGCTAAAGGCTGTGTAGCAAATGATGAAAGTAAATATGGGCTGATTTTATTGAGTTAAATGATTGTGGAAACACCATATATGAATTACTGATTAGTAAGGATCATTGTGCCTTGATTTCACATAGTTATTGTTTGATAAGAACTTATGTTCTTCATGATGAAGATTCTTGTGATATAATGGTTAGTGGTTGTTGCTGTGAAATGTGACTATAAGGTGGGATCGGGTTGCACGCTGCAACAGAAATGTAAGGTGGAATCGGGTTGCACGGCACAAAAGAATTGTAAGGTGGGATCGGGTTGCATGCTGCAACAGAAGTAATAAGGGTGTAATGTGATTGTGAGATGGGATCGGGCTGCACGCTGCAACATTAGTAATAAGGATGTAATGTGATTGTGATATGGAATCGGGTTGCACGCCGCAACAGAAAATAAGGGTGGAATATGATTGTAAGGGGGGATCGGGTTGCGCGCCGCAACAGGAAAACAATTGAAATAAGAAACTGTGGAGACCCCATTTGTGATTCTCTGTATCTCCGTGCAATATTTGTTTGGGTTTCTTTAACTGCCTCATATATGTGTATTTCTTGATTTTACATAGAGTAAAGTTTTTTTATACATACTAGTACTATTTAATGGTACTAACGTCCCTTTTGCCGGGGGCGCTACATCTTCTATATGGATGTAGGTGGTTCTGTAGTAGGTAGCTCGGTTCGCCGTTAGTGGTGCCTCCTCTTCATCTCTCTAGCAGTTCCAGTGAGACCCATTTTCTCTCGGAGCCGTGTGTAGTCTATATCATCTCATTTTGTATATTTGATGTCTCTTTAAGGTATAGCCGGGGCCTTTTTGCCAGCAAGTATTATGTAAACCCTTAGCACTCTTAGAGGCTCCGTAGACATGACATGGGTTGTACATATATGTATTTTGGGCAGTAAATGTATTTACTAGTAATCGTGGTCCGAACTGGAATTATTGTATGTTTTGCGATTATCAAATGTGGAAATGATAAAGGATAAAATGAACTCAAGTAGTGGATTCATGCTTAAATTCTAAATTGCTAATTCATGTGGAATAATTTATATTGTAAACACGGGGTAGCGCATTGGGCAGGAAAGGCAATCCAGGTCCGCTTGACCGGGATCATCCGGTCGGACGCAGGTCTCGTCCCTCGGTTTTTGGGCGTGAAAAACTTGGTATGAGAGCCTAAGGTTTGAAAAGTGTCATAGAATGTCTCGGAGCCGTGTCTAGTAGAGCCCTTCTTATCGGTGTGTTGTCGACCACATCTATAATTAGGGCGCTGCATGGACATTTAGGAAAGTACCCTTTTATTGCTATTCTATATCGTGCGATGTGGTGAAAGGTGAGGTTGTCTATTTATAACTCGTGCATTGTCCCAATTTTCAGTAAATGGCACCCAAGAAGAGAGCCCGACTCGGCCTAGAGGCCAATGCCACCCCAGGAGTGGCCGTGAATCCTTTATCTAATGGTGCGGGTGAGGATGATTCCCCGACCCTAAATCTGCTTGACCCTTCCATCCCAGGCAAGGATATTTCGGTCCCGGTATTTCTGATGGGGACCTTAGGGGAGCTATTCAGATGTTGACTCAGCTAGTGGCCTCTTAGGCCCAAAGATCACATGCTGCCCCTGCATCCTCTAGCGAGCAAGGGAATTCTTCAGGTTCCAGGGTCAACCAGTTTCTGCGGTTAGCCCATCCAGAGTTCACAGGCACCGACCCAGAGGCTGATCCTTAGGAGTTCATTGATGAGATGTGCAAGACCCTTCGAGTTATGAGGGCTACTGATATAAAGGCGGTTGAGTTGGCTTCATATCGTCTGAAGGGAGCGGCATATTCATGGTTTGAAATGTGGGAGTTCCCGTGGAGAGGGGAGCCCTCCGGCGAGGTGGGAGGAGTTTGTGGATGCCTTTATGGATCATTTCTTGCCTGCCGAGATTATGGTAGCCCGTGCTACATAGTTTGAGGCCCTTAAGCAGGGCAACATGAGTGTGTGGAGTATCATATGGAGTTCGTGCGCTTGTTAAAATATGTTGTTCACATGGTATCTACTATGGAGGCTAGAGTTCGTCGGGTTGTTCAAGGCCTTGGTCCCTTGGTTATTAATGAATCTTCTACAGTTGCTCTGTGTTCAGATATGAACTACGGGAAGATTATGGGATTTTCCCAGGCTACGGAGGCTCGGAAATTAAAGATAAGAGTGGAGAGTGAGAGTAGTAGTAGGGCCCGATCAGCGGGCAACCCTGGGTGTTCAGTTGGAGGAGGGAGATCAGTCCTTGGGAGAGGGTCATCAGGGCCATCCCAGTCCTACGCTCAGTCCTCAGCCAGTGCGACGCTACCAGGGCACAGTTATTAGCAGGAAGGTCGCGTTGGACCAGGTTCAGACAGTAGGAGGTTTCATCGGTCGGGTTGTTCAGGTGGGAGGTTCCAGCAGCAGCGGAGGGCCCCATGCCCTAAGTGTGGGAGGTTACATTCTGAGCCTTGTTACTTGGACATACCAGTATGCTATAGGTGTGGAATGAGAGGCCACGTTCAGCGAGACTGTCGTGCACCCCGTCCGGGCACGGGTAAGGGCACTGCTCAGCCATCCAATTCTTCAGCCGCTACATCTTCAGCACGCCCTCCAGCTCAAGCAGGGCGCGGTGCTGCTAGGGGTGGAGCCCGAGGTCGAGGGGGACCCAGTCGATTCTATGCTTTGAATGTTTTCCAGAGTGCGAAGGCTTCCCCAGATGTTGTCACAGGTATTCTGACTGTTCAGTCACATGATGTTTATGCTCTTATTGATTCCGGGTCTTCTTTGTCATATGTTGCTCCATTTATTGCTTCAAGTTTTGGGATAGAACCCAAACAGCTTCACGAGCCGTTCTTCCTGGGATTCCTACAGATAGAGAGATCAATTTCGGGATTGATGTATTTCTAGATACGCAGATAGTATCTATTCCACCTTACCGAATGGTGCCAACAGAATTGAGAGAGTTAAAAGAACAATTGAAAGATCTATTAGAAAAAGGTTTCATTCGGCCAAGTGTGTCACCTTAGGGTGCACCGGTTCTGTTTGTCAGAAATAAAGACGTATCACTTCAGATGTGTATTGATTATCGGCAGCTCAACAAGGTCACCATAAAAAACAAATACCCATTGCCTCGGATAGATGATTTGTTCGACCAGTTCCAAGGTGCTAAGTTCTTCTCAAAGATTGATTTGCGGTTCGGGTATCACCAGTTAAAGATCAGGGAGCAGGATATTCCTAAGACTGTCTTCAGGACTCGATATGGGCACTTTGAATTTCTGGTAATGTCTTTTGGGCTAACCAACGCCCAGCCGCTTGTATGGATCTTATGAATCGGGTTTTCAAACCGTTTCTTGACTCCTTTGTGATTGTCTTTATTGACGATATCCTTGTTTATTCGCGAAGTAAGGAAGACCATGCTACTCATCTCAGGGCAGTTCTGCAGACTCTTCATCAACACCAGTTGTATGCAAAGTTTTCAAAATGTGAATTTTGGCTAGAATCAGTTGCCTTTCTGGGCCATATTGTTCCCAGGGAAGGGATTCAGGTTGATCCCCAAAAGATTGCAGCGGTAAAGGATTGGCCTAGACCAATGACCCCGACAGAGATTCGCAGTTTCTTGGGTTTGGCTGGATATTATCGGAGGTTCATGGAGGGTCTCTCTACCCTCGCCTCCCCATTGACTAAGCTGATGCAAAAGGCGGTTAAGTTCTAGTGGTCGGTGCTTGTGAAAAGAGTTTTCAGGAATTGAAATTGGGATTGACCACGTCGCCAGTGTTGACCTTGCCAGAGGGTAAAACGGGATTTGTGGTTTATTGTGATGCTTCAAGGGTTGGTTTGGGGTATGTGTTGATAAAGTGCGGGAAGGTTATAAAGTATGCTTCTAGACAGCTCAAGAATCACGAGAAGAATTATCTGACGCATAATTTGGAGCTCGCGGCAGATGTGTTTGCATTGAAGATCTGGAAGAATTATCTTTATGGGGTCCATGTGGACGTGTTCACAGACCACAAGAGTCTTCAATATTTATTCAAACAAAAGGAGTTGAACTTAAGGCAACGTAGATGGTTAGAATTGCTCAAGGATTATGATATGAATATTTTGTACTATCCAGGAAAGGAGAATATGGTAGCCGACACTCTTAGTCGGAAATCCATGGGTAGCTTGTCTCATTTGGAAGCAGGTCAGAGGCCTTTGGCTCGGGAGGTTTATCAGTTGGCCAGTCTGGGGGTATGTCTTTCGGCCTCAGGTGAAGGGAATGTCGTGGTGCGTAATGGAGCGGAGTCTTTGCTATAACAGAAATCAAGGAAAAGCAATTCAGAGATCCAACATTGGTACAGTTAAGAGAGGATATTCTGAATCTTAAGACTACAACATTTTCACTCAGCAATGATGACAGTGTTTTGCGGTGCCAAGGGAGACTATGTGTTCAGGACGTGGATGATCTTCGGGAAAATGTAATGGCAGAGGCTCACAATTCCAGGTATTCAGTACACCCAGGTTCTACAAAGATGTATCATGATCTCAAGGAGATTTATTAGTGGAATGGTATGAAGAGGGGCGTGGCGGACTTTGTGGCTAGGTGTCTGAATTGTCAGCAAGTGAAGGCCAAGCATAAGAGGTCCGGTGGGTTGACACAGCTTATGGAAATACCAATGTGTAAATGGGAGATGATCAATATGGACTTTGTGGTAGGGTTACCCGGCACTCAGTGCAAGTTCGACTCCATTTGGGTGATTGTGGATCGACTCACGAAATCAGCTCACTTCTTGCCAGTCAAGTCCACCGATACTGTGGAACAGTATGCTCAGTTGTATATCAAGGTAATATTCAGACTCCATGGCACTCCAGATCTATTATCTCGGATCGAGGGGCCTAGTTCATAGCTAACTTTTGGAAGAAATTTCAGCAAGGTTTGGGTACGCAGGTAAATCTCAGCACAACATTCCATCCATAGACTGATGGGCAGGCAGAGTAGACTATTCAGACGCATGAAGATATGTTACGGGCTTGTGTATTAGAATTCAAGAGTAGCTGGGATGATCACTTGCCGCTTATAGAATTTGCTTATAATAACAGTTTCCATGCTAGTATTCAGATGGCCCCATTTGAGGCATTGTACGGACGGAGGTGTAGGTCTCCGATTGGATGGTTCGAGGTTGGCAAGGCAGAACTGCTAGGACCGGATCTTGTGCACCAAGCTATGAAAAAAGTTAAAGTCATCCAGGAGAGGATGAAGACTGCTCAGAGTCGTCAGAAATCCTACGCGGACGTTCGCCGAAGAGATTTGGAGTTTCAAGTAGATGATTGGGTATTCTTGAAGGTGTCTCCCATGAAAGGAGTAATGCGGTTTGGGATGAAAGGAAAATTGAGCCCAAGGTATGTCGGGCCATATAGGATCGCTCAAAGGATATGACAGGTGGCTTATAGGATGTAATTGCCCCCTGAGATATCATTAGGCTTATATGACAGTGTTTCATGTGTCCATGTTGAAGAAGGTGATTGGGGATCCATACGCCATTGTGCCGGTTGAGACGGTTAAAATTAATGAAGGATTGTCATATGAAGAGGTTCCAGTTGCTATTCTTGATAGGCAAGTCTGTAGATTGAGGAACAAAGAGCTTGCTTCTGTTAAAGTATTATGGTGGAGTATGTGAGCACCTAATTTTTGCCCCGCATGGAAATTACTCCTAAAATAATCCAAAAATATTTTTTTATGAATTTTAGGAGTTTTTCTTTATTTAGTTGCATTTCATGCATGTTTAATACTTTAAATTATAGAAAAATCGTAAAAATTATCATATTTTCATTTCATGCCATCTTAGGTTTAATTTGCATCTTTAGGAATTAATAACTCTTTAATTGATAGGTTAATATATAAAAAGTCACAAAAATATTCATTAGCATTGATCAATTAGTGTAATTAATTAGAATGATAACTAGTCATTCTGCAAAATACATTCAATTAGTAGTAGGGTGTCCATTTTTGAAAGCACAATTTGGCCTTTTATTTCAAATTGACCCAATTTTAAGGTCCAAAATCCCAGGCCCACAAATACCCCCTCTTTAAAAATCCTATTTTCCTAAAATCGTAAAAATTGCACGAGGCGCCCTATTAAAGTGCCCCTTTTTAACCTGTAGCCGCTTTATTTTTATGTTTGCACCCGTACCCATTTTTTTTATTAAAAGCCTTTCGAAAAGATAATTTTATCCTTTTTATTAAAAAACTACTTTCTCTTCAAGTAAACCCCATTCCTCTACTTTGCAAATACTCTCTCTCTCTCTCTCTCTCTCTCTCTCTCTCTCTCTCTCTCTCTCCCGTTCTTTGCTTTTACAAAATCAAAACGGTTATCATCATTGTTTTTTGATTTTTCAACTGTTTGTTCGCCAACAATATTATGTATAATCACAGGTACATTGCAGTACCTTTACGCTTTAATTTCTGGGTATTGTGTAACGACCCGGTCTGTCGTTACATAGAACTTGCATTTTTATTGCTGTCATTGGCTTGTCATGGATTGGTTATTCTATTATTGATGTTTTAGAGTTGATAGGCTTGAAATCGAAATGGTTAAATGAGAATTCAGTAATTTAGTCTTTAAAAATAGCCTTAAAATGGGTAAAGTCAATTGAGAGTTTATTTATTGATAAACGACCTCGGAATGCAGATTTTATGGCTCAGATAGCTTCGTTAGGTGATTTGGGACTTAGGAGTGTGTTCAGAATAATTTTGTGATGCCCGGTGTAGAATTAGGCTTGAATTGGCGAAAGTTAGTTTTGGCGATTTCCGGTCGGCAGTGGAAAATAGGATATCAGGGTCAGAATGGAGTTCTGAAAGTGGGAGCAGGTTCGTAATGTCATTTTGGATGTGTCTGCAATATTTCAGGTCAATCGGAGTTGTTTTGGATAGTTTCGGCATCGTTGGTGGGTTTTAGAAAATTGAAAGTTCTTAGGCTTGAATCCGATATAATTTTGGTGTTTTGATGTTAGTTTTGGTGTTTTGAGAGTGAAACTAAGCTTGAATGATGTTATATGATGTGTTAGTATGTTTGGTTGGGTCCCGATGGGCTCGGGATTGATTTCGGATTGTTAAGGGGAGGTTCAGAGTTGGAAATTGCAGCAAAAAGCTGCTGGTGTGGAATCATAGTGATTTCCGCACCTGCGGAAGTTTGGCCACAGGTGCAGGCCTGCAGGAGCGAAAGAAGGATCCGCAAGGGCGAGATGTGTCCAGCCAGGGAAAAGTCACTGGTGCGGTTCGGGACCGAAGGTGCGGTCTCGCAGGTGCGTCAAATTGGGCACAGGTGTGGAACCCCTGGGCAGAAAGTATAAAATAAACCCTCCGCGACTTAAACCCTTTTTACACCATTTTTTGTACGAACAAAGAGCTTTGGGGGCGATTTTTGAAGAGGAAAATCAGTGTTCTTCATAGAGGTAAGTGTTTTGGACCTTAAAACTCATTTATGGATGATTATAGAACATAATATCAGTGTTAAATTCACGAAAATTAGTAGAAAATGTGGGTTTAGGGGTTGAGATTATGAGACCTTTAGGGATTGGTTTGAGGGGTCAAACGAACTTCGATTTTAGCGTTCTTTATATGTACGGACTCGTGAGATGATGAAGAGCAGTTTTGTATAAAAAAATTCTGAGTTTCGGGATGCGGGTCCGGGGGTCGGGTTTTTACCAATTTCGGGTTTTTGAGCTAAATTTGATATTTTTCGAATGGAATTTATCCCTTAAGCATAAATTGATGATAAAAATCTGAACTTGGTAGATTTGGAGCCTTCAGAAGTTGATACGAGAGGCAAGCGTGTTGCGGAATAGTTTTCGGGCTAGTTTTGAGGTAAGTAATGCTTTTAAATCCTGTCCTGAGGGTATGAAACCCCAGACTATGCACCCTTTCACGGGTTTTGGAATGCAAAGGTTGAAACTTTGGAAATATATTCCCTATCTAGGCGACTATTGAGTTGCTAAACCGATTTTTAAGCCTATGCTTAATAGTATTGATATATTTTGATATGATTTGGGATGTAAGCCATGTTTGGGGCCTAGTGCCGATCTGTTTACCCCTTGGGGGTTGTTTTCACTATTTTCCTCACTTGATATGTTATGATTTTTACGCAGTCTTTCTTGATAATTGTTTTGGACACTCAGAGTATTTTGAAATTATTTCTTGAAAATGAAACAATGTTTTTGGGTCGAGAATCCGGTATATTTATGGCCTGAAGAGCAAGTTGAGAGTGTCTGACTGAGTGAGGCTGCGGGCCTATATTGTGAGGATGTTATTATAGGAGTGAGGTTGCGGGCTATATTGTGAGTGATTTA
This sequence comes from Nicotiana knightiana, assembly GCA_005239525.1. Lineage (NCBI taxonomy): Eukaryota > Viridiplantae > Streptophyta > Magnoliopsida > Solanales > Solanaceae > Nicotiana > Nicotiana knightiana. The sequence goes on along the minus strand of ML397735.1, from coordinate 82,763 downwards.
TGCCATAATGTGGCTTGTTATAGCTCTTGGGCTGTAGGAGCCTCTCCGGAGTCTGTACACACCCCCAGTGAGCGCAGGTACCTAATGGGTGATTCCCGCAGGGCTTATGCTGAGTAATTGCGAGGATGCCTGATGGGCTGATACTGAGTGACTGTGAGGATGTCTTATGAGCTGATACTGAGTGACTGTGAGGATGCCTGATGGGCTGATATTGAGTGACTGTGAGGATGCCTGATGGGTTGATATTGAGTGATGGTGAGGATGCCTGATGGGCAATGGTTACAATAAATGATTTTGGCCCGAGGGGCAGTTTTATGAAGATTCTTACTGAGTTTTGAACTATGATTTACTGCATTTTTCAAACTGATTTTTACTGAGAATTTTATTGAGATATACTTATATTACACTTGTTTTCAAAGGATTTATGGAAACTTATTTCGAACTTATTATTTGTCGAATACTACATGGTGACTTGGTGTTTTACTGGTTTTGTGAAATTGTGTATCGGTACTGTGTGTTTTGAAATTCTCAGACTGTGATTTATTTTCATTACTACTGAGTTGGCGTACTCATCATTACTCCCTGTGCCTCTGTGCACAGATCCAGGTGACGGCCCGGAGCAGTAGCTGTCTCAGTTCGTTAACAGCAGACAGCGTCCACATCTTCTCCATTTCCCTTCCTTATTTAGTTTTAGCATTTCATTCCTAGACTTTATTTAAGACTTTAGTAGAGTTATTTCGTAGATTCTTGTGACCATGTTGACTCCAGTTTTGGGAGAGTTGTTTAGATTATTATTGGGGCGTTCAGATTTAAATAAATTATTTTATGTTATGGTTGCTGCTTATTATTAAATTGTGAACTTTTATAATTGAATAAAAACGTAGTAAGGTGATGGTCGGCTAGCCTAGTTCCACGATACGCGCCATCACGGCCTGTTAGGATTTGGGGTCGTGACATATTGTTTGTTTTGTGATAGTCATGTTCTATAGGTTTTTTTTTTTGTGATATTCATGTTCGATAGGTTGTTAGGGTTTAGTTCTATAGTGATTTTCTATCATGTATACCTTAATTTTATGGAGCTGATATTTTTTTGTTTTTTGTATTTAATTATTGGTATTAAATTTGTGCTTTGCTGAGTTTTTTGTTTTGTAACTGGTTAACTTCAGCATTTTAGCAGGTGATGTTTTGTTTTGTAGCTTATGTTTTTTGTTTTGTTTTGGTGCACTTCAGCATATTGGGAGCTTAGGTTTTTTTGTTTTGTTTTGGTGATATGCTGAACTTTTTGAATGTGTGTGTCTGTTTTGTATTTTGTAACTGGTGAACTTCAGCTTGTTTTTGTTTAGGAGCTGAAGTTTTTTTTTTGTTTTGGTGAATTTCAGCATATTGGGAGCTTAAGTTTTTGTTTTGTTTTGGTGATATGCTGAAGTTTTTGAACATGTGTGTCTGTTTTTAATGAACATTTCTATAAATTCTTTAGCTAGGGAGCTGAAGTTTTGTTTGTGTTTTTTGTTATATTTTTTTGAAAGTTGGAGCTGAATTTGTTTTTTTTGTTTAATTATTGGTGTTATATTTTTATGAAAGTGGGAGTTGAAGTTTTGTGTTTTGTAACTGGTGAACTTCAGCTTGTTTTTGTTTTGGAGCTGAAGTTTGTGCTTTGTTTTGGTGCAACTTCAACATATAGGGAGCTGAAGTTTTTGTTTAGTTTTGGTGACCCTTCAACATATTGGGAGCTGTAGCTTTTTATTTTATATTTGCTGAGTTTGTCTTCTTTGAGCTGAAGTATTTAACTGATATCTTTTACTTTCTTTCAACAGATGACTTCTACAAATCATACAGCACCTTCAAATCCTTTAGCAGCTAAAGCATCTAAAAACCGTACACTATCAAAAGGTCCTTCAGTCTGTATTGTTCCTCCTACAAGAGCAGGGGAAAGATATTTTGAGTTTCGAGATTGGTTTAACTATCGTGCTTACTGGAAGGGTAACCACGATTTGAAGAGTCTAATCAAAACTTTCTTGACTCCTGCACAAGAAGATAAGCTAACTAATGGTACTTTTCGGTATATTTTGGCTATGGAGAACTTCAAATGCAGCATGAAGTTGGTTCATTGCTTGTGTCTTTCTCGAATATTCACCAATGATCGAGACTCCATTAGTTTCAAGATTTTTGGGCATAATGTATCGTTCACCCTTGAAGACTTTCACATTATGTGCGGTTTGAGGGTCACCACACATAATGTTGAAAAACCATCTAAACGAGAGAGCACGATTTTGAAACGATATTTTGGTAAGTCTAAGGGTGTGACATTGAAGGACATTCGAGATTTTATGTCCCGTAATGAAATTCAGAAGGATGATGTAAATTTTAAACATGTATGCGAGAGTGATGAAGATGCTGTTAAACTTATGGAAATTCTTGTTGTGGAGTCTGTTTTATTTGGTAAAAAGAATGAATCAACGGTGCTAGAGGATTATGCTGCGATTGTCAAAGATGATAATGCTTGTGCTGATTATCCTTGGGGTAATGTGTCTTATGAGAAGCTCATTACGTCAATGAAACATGCATTGGATAACCAATCCAACAAACATTCAACTGAGTATACTGTTGGTGGATTTCCATATCCGTTGTGTGTTTGGTTCTATGAGCGTTTCCCCAATCTTCGGAAGAGGTATATTAAAGACGACGAGTACCTTGATTCCCCTCAGGTTCCCAGGATGTTACGTTATGTATGTGTGGGAGAGCCTAAATATAAAGAACTTGAGAAATATTTCAGTAATCATTCTGTAAGTGAATGTTTTTTTAGTTTTGTTAATATGTTGATGTATTACTTTTATTTAATTTTCATAATATACTTTTTTTTGTATTAAGCAGGAATATCGGAATTTTAAGGTATTAAATATAATTCCTACAGAAGAGGAATTGAATTCAATGCCTTTGATTAGACAATTGCCAAGCAGCCGGATTCATTCAAGGGTAGTTAATGCGGTTCCTTCAACTGGTGAATCACCACGTAGTCGGAGTCGATCAAAAGAAACCCATCGAACTTCAACTGGTGAATCACCTCGTACCCAGAGTCGCTCTAACCGTTCTACAATGGCGTTTGATAATGAATTAGTTAATACAATATGTTCTGTAAGTTTTGTGCTGAATTTTTATTTTTATTTTTGTGTGTTTTTGTAAATCTACAGCATGTTTTAAGCTGAAGTTTTGTTCTGTTTGTGTTGAACTTCACCATTCTAGTATCTGAAGTTTTGTTCTATTTTTCCTGAACTTCAGTATTCTAGTAGCTGAAGTTTTTGTTCTTTTTGTGATGAACTTCAGCATTCTAGTAGCTGAAGTTTTTGTTCTCTTTTTGATGAACTTCAACATTCTTGTAGCTGAAGTTTTGTTCTGTTTTTCCTATACTTCAGCATTCTAGTAGCTGAAGTTTTTGTTCTCTTTGTGATGAACTTCAACATTCTAGTAGCTGAAGTTTTGCTTTTTTTTCTTTTTTCTGAACTTCAGCATTCTAGTAGCTGAAGTTTTTGTTCTCTTTGTGATGAACTTCAGCATTCTAGTATCTGAAGTTTTGTTCTGTTTTTCCTGAACTTCAGCATTATAGTAGCTGAAGTTTTTGTTCTCCTAGGTAGCACTGGGTTATTTTCATTTGGGTGTGATCTTGGGTCTGCAATTTTTCCGTGTGTAATATTTATATTTTTATTCATTATCTAGGCCTGTGATAATTTGTAAACAAACAATGGGGGTGTAAATGAAATTGGGGGACAACGAGTATATTCAAATGCTTGCATAAAAGGGTAGAAATCATGCCTATAGGGTCTATGTGTTCTATTTGCTATTTCGTTCAACATGTCTTATATGTTGTTTAGTTTAGTGTGTTATAAACTAATAGAAAGCATGCATATAAAGATCATGCACACACTTCACTCAACTCGACAAAACAGTTGGTTTAAGTAATTGCTAATTGTTTCCGAACTTCAGTATTCTAGTAGCTTAAGTTTTGTTTCTCTTTGTGATGAACTTCAGCATTCTTTTGTACCTGAAGTTTTGTTTTGTGTCTCTATACTAGAGGGTAACGAGTGAGGTTAAAAGGCATGCAGAAGCAGAAAGAAAACTAATTGCGAAAGAAGTTGTTGCTCAATTTAAAGAGGATGAGCGATCTGCTATTGTTGATGAATTTTTTGGAAAAGTCAAGGTAAGCTAATTTATAGAGAAGTCTTTTTTTTTCTGTGCTAATATTATTTAGATTAATCATTGTTAGTAATTTTTTTCTAGGAATATTTTGATGAGAAGTTTCAAGAGTTGTTGAAGATTGTCAACAAATCAAATGGAACAGACGATGGCTCCATTATGAAGTCTCGACAATATGATAGGATGAATTACTCATTTGAGAATCTATCGGATATTAATGCTGCTCATGATGAAGCGCATGAAAATGTTACACTTGTGAGAGTGGATGTTGAAGGAGATCAACGTGTTGAACAACAATTTAACAACGAACATCTCAGTGTTGATCGATCGAGAAAAGATGTAATTGATGAACATTTATCAACTGTGAATGTTGGAAGCAAGAAAGCTGTAGATGATCAAGTTGTTGATTATGAAGGAGATGCACCAAGTTGTGCTTTGGGCAGTGATCTTGCAAAAGACAATTTTATTGGTGATGGAGATCATGCACCTGTTGGTACTGAAGAGCGGACATCTAGTGATGCGTGTACCAATATTGAGAGAGGTAATCCGTTTGCACACATACTTGCTATTTGCGTTGAAATCGCTTTACTAGGTGAAGCGACACAGGAAATTTATAGTACAAGTATAAAATTTTTCTCTCTCTCTCTCTCTCTATATATATATATATATATATATATGATATATATATGTATATATGTCATTTATTTGTCCCCCCTCTTTATGAACATGCAATGGAAGTTAATACAACTGAAAAATTCTATGATGATGCTCAATTTAATGAAGATAGAGTTGATAAAATTCTTTCAGAGAATACTGAAATGCTCCTTGATGTTGTGGCGCAATTGGATGAACCTAGAGCTGCTGATATCGACAAAAGCGTGCAAGAAACCACAGTGCAAGACAAATGTCAAGGTATTCTATAGATCATGAATTTATTAAATTTGATCCAAGTATATTTTTTACAGTTTGAAATTTAAATACTTTATTTTTTTTGGTATGTTTTTTGATTATTATTTAGAAGGATTGGATACAACTTCAAAAGAAATTGGTGAGATTCTTCGGCTATATGAAAAAGAAGAAATACATCTATTACTGTTAGCTCACAAACGNTTGCTTTTGCAGATATCATCTGATGCATCATAACTTCTTCCAAATCCTAAAAGAAGGAAGATTTCCATGTCTCCTAATGTTATGAGGGACACCAGTGATATTCCCAACTTCAACATATGTTCATTTTCAATTGGTAGTACATAAGGGACTATGGAATTTCCCCTGCTACTGAACAACAACAGTTAGCTGTGACGGAACAGTAGGGAGTTGGTGAAGTAGGTGCTAGCATGGCTGTTGAATCTTCCCCTGCTGCTGAAATGCAGCAGTTAGCTGTGACGGAACAGCAGGAAGATCAACCAAAAAGAAAAGCATTTAAAAAAGAGAAAAGGATTCATTTGGAGAGTATTTGGTTGAAATCTCCTTATGTTGTTCCTAAACAAAAGCAAAGGTGGCAAGATTGGAAAGAAGGAAAGACTACACGAAGGTGTCCCTTCCATTATGTTAGTCGAGACAGTGGAATTATCGGAATATTTAATGACTGGTTGAAGAAGGATGATAGTGAATATAATTCCAATCCATTCAGATTAGCTAGAATGCCCATTCCAAAGTCATTATTTACCGAGCTTGTGGATCCTAACTCTGATCTTTTGGATGAAGTAAGTTATTATGTTTGTTTTTTGATTTAGTTTTAAACTGTATTTCTCAAAATCTTAGGTTATTTTTATAGTATAGAAAGCAGGACATAACTTCAGCTTATTTTTATTGTATAAAAAGCAGGACATAACTTAAGCATATTTTTAGTGCCAAAGTTTAGCAATTAAAACTAAAACTTCAGTTTGTTTATGCTGAAGTTTTGGAAAATGAACTAAACAACTTCAGCATTTATGCTGAAGTTTTGACATGCAGTCTCTATTTTTTTTCTAAACTTTTTAAATCAAACATGCTGCAACTTTTTTAGATTATTTTCTAAAACTTCAAACTCAATATGCTTAAGTTTTTGTCATGCAGTTTGTATTTTCTAGTTGTAATGCATTTTTTCAAAATTTCATACTTATATGCTGAATTTTTGTCATGCAGTTTTTTAGTGCATTTTTTTTTAAAATTTCATACTTATGCTTGCTGAAGTTTATTATTTCACATATTTTCTTTTGTTGTTGTTCTATTGCAGCATATTGAAGTGGGCATATATTTCTTGCGAAAACAATATTGCTATCACCTTCCAAGTTATTCAAAATCAAGATGTGCAATAACATATTTACTTTTTGATCAGTATATGACTAAGCTAGGTATTGTTCATCCTACAGCTGACGAAAAGAAAAAAATTTTAAAAATGAGGGAAAAGTCAAAAAGTAAGTCAAAGAGAAAGAGGACATCGAAAAAACAGGATGAACAGGCTTCTAAAGAAGAAGAGGAAGTGGTGTTTCAGGAACTTACAGAGTATGCTTGGATTGATGATCAATCAACTAGTGAATTGGTGGCCAACTACGTAAGAGGCACTGACCTCTCATGTGGTATCTCATGGGCATGTGCTGAAAACGTATTTTTTCCATTTCGACTTCCGCCAACAGGGAAGCAGACATCAACGCACTACTTTTTTGGAATTCTGAGCTTTAAAGAGAAAATTATATATGTGTATGATTCCTTAAAAAATCTACCATATGAAAGTGCGTTTAAACATGTCGAAATTTATGCCCGGTTGATCCCACACTGTCTCAAATGCTTGGACTTTGCATCACACAATAAGAGTTGGGCAGAAAATTGTGTGGATGAAGACACCCCTACAGGGTAACAAGTACGTGTTTGGCATATCTTTTAACGATGCATCTTATGTTTATTATTTTTTCTTCTTGTGTTAACTATTCTTAAATTCTTGTTTCACGTGTTTTTGTAGTGTTGATTGTGGTATATATACTCTTAAGTTCATGGATATGCAGTTGAAGAGAGAAGATGTCATGAATTTCAATCAAAGTCAGGCACTTACATTCAGGAGAGAATTGGCTGCAAATCTGTGGGCTCATACAATGTGGAAAAAGGAAAGTGGCTATGATACCCCAGAAGAGAAATTAGGAGATGACTATAGGGAATATGAAGATACTCTGTGTGAATTTTTAATAGAGTATAACTTGTAAATGAAAAACAATTTTTTTATTTTTTTTAAAGGATATAAGTGAAAACTAATATCTTTTATCATAAATTTTTAGTATATTTTTGATGAAATTCAGCATGCTAAACTTCAGCATGAAGTAAACTAATGAATCCGTAAAAAACTTCAGTTTGTCTTGTGCTGAAGCTTTTACAACCATTACTAAAAAATTTCAGCTTGTCTTGTGCTGAAGGTTTTTCAAAAAGATTTTTCTGATAAACTATTGAATACAGGAGAAAACTTCAGCATATAGAGAGCTGAAGTTTTTACAAATGAATTGATTACCTTCAGCTTCTTGTGCTGAAGTTTTTAAAAAAGCTCATGAAAAAACTATAGAATTAAGGACAAAACTTCAACATATGAGGTGCTGAAGATTTTACAAATAAACTAATTGACTTCAACATCTTGTGCTGAAGTTTTTCATAAAGCTGTATTTTTTTTAACTTGATACTTATATTTTTTACATTTACTAGTTTCACCTACCACCTACTTATCTTATAACATTAAGTTTCTCTGAATGTACAACATTAAACATACCTGAAAAGTTACTTTCACATTTATAGATATTAAATTGATTAGGTGCACTCTTTAGCTATATAAACAATGTCTTCACTTGAAAATTTCATAGTCATCCACAGAGTCAATTTATATTTCTTTAAATTTCGTGGGGAAGTGTTGACAAAGACATGGTTATTGGGTGTAGCAGGGAATTCGTGGGGAAGCAACGATAATGAAGGAGGCGTCCTGAATTTTCATGTGTGAAGGAAACTTGCCACAGATTGTGGTGCATGACAAACTCGAGTTCTGGGATATTTGTGATGCACCACAAGCTGTGGCCAGTCTCCTTCACACATAAAATTTCTGGACGTCTCCTTCATTATCTTTGCTTCCCACAAATTTCTAGATGCACACCATTTAAGCATGTCTTTGTGATCATGGAAAGTGGAAACAAGATAGAAATTATGAAAGTCAAGAAGGGCAAGAAGGACATGACTATGGAGAATATAAAGAGACTTTGTGTGAATTTATTTGAATAGAGAATAACTTATAAATGAAAAACATTCTTTTTCATTTTTTTTTCAAGGATGTAAGTAAAAACGAAATTTGAATTTTGTGAATATACATTAATTTGTGTGAATTATGTGTTCTCTATTATCAAATTAGAGAGTACTGAACTTTTTACAAATGAACTAATTTCATAAAGCTCATGACGACTAAACTATCGACTACAGGGATAAAATCTTCAGCACATTACATGCTGAAGTGTTTACAAATGAACTAATTTACTTCAACATAAAATGCAGAAGTTTTTCATAAAGCTCATGACAATTAAACTATAGAATACAGTTCAGTACCTAGGGTGCTGAAGTATTTACAAATGAACTAATTTACTTCAGTATCTTGTTCTGAAGTTTTTCATAAAGTTCATGACGAATAAACTATAGAATCCAGTAATAAAAACTTCAGCACGTAAGGTGCTGACGTGTTTAAAAATGAAATAACTTAGTTCAGCATCTTGTGCTGAAGTTTTTCATAAAGCTCATGACGACTAAACTATCGAATCCAGTGATAAAAACTTCAGCACAATGGTAGCTGAAGTATTCAAAAATGAGCTAATTTACTTGAGCATCTTGTGCTGAAGTTTTTCATAAAGCTCATGACGACTAAACTATCGAATCCAGGTACTAAAACTTCAACAAAATTGTAGCTGAAGTATTTAAAAATGAACTAATTTACTTCAACATCTTGTGCTGAAATTTTTCATAAATCTCATGACGGCTAAACTATAGAATACAGTTCAGCACCTAGGATGCTGAAGTATTTACAAATGAACTAATTTATTTCAGTACCTTGTGGTGAAGTTTTTCATAAAGCTCATGACGGCTAAACTATAGAATCCAGTAATAAAAATTTCAGCACGTAAAGGTGCTGACGTGTTTAAAGATGAACTAACTTAGTTCAGCATAAAATGCTGAAGTTTTTCATAAAGCTCATGACGACTAAACTTCAACATATTTTTTTAAATTGATACTTATCTTTTTAGCATTTACTAGCTAGTTTTTTATCACCTACCTATCTTATATTTACATTTATTGTCTGAAAATTTATGAGGCTGGAGTTATTTTATTACTGTACAAATATTGTGGACCGACTGAAGTAACATTTACCACTTACTTGTTTTACCACCTACTTATCTTTTTACATTGAATTTCTCTGAAATTAAACAGTAAAACAGATGAAAAGTTACTTTTATATTTATTGATAATAAATTAATTAGGTGCACTCTTTGGCAATATTAATAATATCTTCACTTGAAAAATTTCATAGTTATCCTTAGATTTCTATCATATTTCTTTAAATTTATATTCATCCTTAGTCTTTCATCTTTTTTAGAAGAAAAAATGTCTGTTGCAAGTGGAAGTAGGAAGCTTTAAATGGAAGAAATTTTGCAGAAGTAGGATAGTTTGAAGTCTGATTGGAACAATAACGTACCAATGTATAACCTTATGCAAAAATGGGATCAAATAAAGGCTGATTGGGAAAGAATCAGACCAAAGTTTATTGTCGATGAATCATTCCAGCACAGGATTAACCTTGAACGTATGTCAAGGTTATCCAAGCTCATTTGAGAAGGTTGTCCAGCAGAAGAAAAGAATGTGTCATGTCTCCTATTTTTTAGTCATGGAGATATTCATTCCCCTGGGAGATCTTCTGTCATGACCCAAACCGATGGGCCGCGATGGGCACCCGGTACCTTACCCAACCAAGTACCAACGTAACGTATCTTTATTATTACATTATTACATACATATGACATACGTGCCGAATAGTCCAACATAATCCTTTATAAACTCAAAACATAGGCCGGCCAGGCCGTACAATACTTTATATACACGACATATGTCTACAAGCCTCTAAGAGTACATAAATATCATAAAGGTCGGGACAGAGTCCCGCATTACCAAACAATACGTGTCTAAATCATACTAACAAACGAGCAACTCCGAAGCAAATGTAGCGCACCAACATCTTCCGTTGCGCTGATAACCTACTTGGAGGGCTCTCGACCTGTCTATCAGAACTTGCGGGAATGAAAAGCAGCATCCCCAGACAAAAAGGACGTCAGTATGAATAATGTACCGCGTATGTAAGGCACATAATGTACATAAGAGATATGGAAGAAATATAGAGTACATGACTCAATCTGTAAGTCTGAAAAACTTTGTAAATCATAAATCACTTTAGCAGCATGCATATGTGTATGAATGTCATGTCGTGCATAGATATATGTTTCATAACATCATCAGCCTCTGAGGGCATCCCATCATATCATATCGGCCACTGTGGGCAAAATCATCATCGTATACCAGCTGATCAGGTGGTGGTGCGTATATAACCCCATAACCTTTCCCATATCCCATATACATATATATACATACATATATACGCGTATATAATACCGTTTGAATGTACATACATATATACGCGTATATAACGCTGTTTGAACCATATTTCAGCCACTGTGGGCAACATCATCATCATATACCAGCTGATCAGGTGGTGGTGTGTATATAACGCCATAACCTTTTTCCATATCCCATATACATATATTTACATATATACGCGTATATAACGCCATCTGGTCATGGGTCAATGTGCATATGTAAATGCATGAAATGCATATGAAATATGTCAATAAAATCTCTCGGCACGCCATAAGGCTATTATGCCTCTGATTAATATCATGAAATAAACTTTACCAACATACGTATTTTCGAAACCCAGGAATAGAAGATAATAATATCACATGGGGAATCAAGAATATAGACACCCCTAGTATTTCTATGAGTAGAGTAATTTATAGAAACTGTGTATTTACTCATTTCTTCAGTATAATTTGGACCATGCCAAAAAAAAGAAGGGATAGCCTTAACATACCTGGTGTAGAGAAAACTCCGTATAATATTCTTGAATGTTGCATCGTACTCTTTTTTGGAACTGCAAAATATTTTACGTTGAACTGTTCTAACAATTTTTCGTTGGAATTGGTTTGGTTGTAAGAATTTTCAAATGGAACTCGTTGGAACTGTGTTGTTGCAATTTAAAACCGAAAAATTGGATTGAATTTTGGCCTCTGTTCTTGAAATATCCGAACCAGGAAAGGAAATGTTCCTTGCCAGGATTTTGAACGTCTTTGGTTCTCTTTTGTCCAAATTGAAAAATGAAAACAAAGACTTATCATTGTTCTGATTGTTGTCCAGAATGAAAAATGGACACAAAGACTTGTAGTAAGTCTTACCTATTAAATTCTAATTGCTTTTAGTTAGCCACCTAGGCATAGAATGACTAAGAGTCATTCTCTTAGTCTTGTGGCTTTGTGCCACGTTTCTAGTGTAGGGAATTAATCTTTATCTAATATTTTAATAATTAATTTGATAAATGTCATGTTACTCAATAATTAATTAATTATCCGTATAATTAAGAATTACTCTAAATTACCTAAAAATACTATTCATTTATTAATATACTTTATATATTATATTACTATGGTTATACGGTACCTTGTATGGTACTAGTCCATAAATATCAAGTATTAATGCTCGGTCCGAATTTTATCCTAACATGTCAAATTTGGATGAAAATTCAATTTCTTTGACTTGCTTCCCCTTTCACCTTCACGAATTTACTCATCATTTGTGAAATAACATAATCCTTATAATCTCCAAATAATCTTTTACTTGGACTTATGCCAATTATCTTACGACAAATTCAACGTACATTACTGCAGGGTACAACATCTTCGTAACTTATTACTGCGACGCGTAACATCACCGTAATGTAGTACTACAAGGTGACATTGTCGTAATATAAAACTACGAGACGTAATATTGACGTAATATTGCGGGGTGTAACATCTTCGAACCTTAGATGGCTCTCCATCAATAGCACCTAATCCTCTTCATTCCCCTATGTCTCATGTCTATAATTTTCTAGTCATGTCTGATGTAAAAACCCCTAACTTTTTACATCAGAATGACATATCTTGGTTTCTACTACAAACAACAAAAGCTTCCATCTTGTGAAGAAATAGTTGGTACTGGGAGTGATCAAAATATGTACGTCCATAGTAAATTATTGTCAGAAACAACATTTGTGTAGCAAAAAGGGGGATATAGCTTTTCTGGTAAATTAGAATATAACTCCAGGGCGAAATAGATGATCCTCCTTGTTGTTGTTGTTGTTGTTGTTGTTGTTGATTGTAATTAGTAGTGAAAATAAAATAAATTGTGTGAATAATGTCACCTCTGTCTTTTAAATTTTTCTTGTATTTGCATTATCAAATACGTTTGTCTATTTTGTCTTAGGTAAACAATTTGCTGAAATTTTTTAAATGAACTAATTGACTATAGAATCCAGGGACAAAAAGTGCAGCATAGGATATTAAAAAACTATCGAATCCAGGGATAACAACTTCAGCACAGTGGTTGCTAAAGTATTAAAAAATGAACTAATTTAATTCAGCATCTTGTGCTGAACTTTTTCATAAAGCTCATGAAGACTAAATTATAGAATCCAGTGATAAAAACTTCAACACATTATGTGTTGAAGTCTTTACAAATGAACTAACTTAGTTCAGCATCTTGTGCTGAAGTTTTTCATAAAGCTCATGAAGACTAAACTATAGAATCCAGTGATAAAAACTTCAGCACATTATGTGCTGAAGTCTTTACAAATGAACTAATTTAATTCAACATTTTTCATAAAAGCTCATGACGACTAAACTTCAGCATTTGTTTACAATTGATACTTATCTTTTTCGCATTTACTAGCCATTTTTTGTCTTTTATCATCTACTTATCTTACATTTACATTTATTGCCTGAAAATTTATGAGGCTGAAGTTAAGTTTTGTAAAATTTATATTCATCCTTAGTCTTTTATCTTTTTTTGAAGAAAGAATGTCTGGTGCAAGCGGAAGTAGGAAGCTTTCAATGGAAGAAATTATGCAGAAGTGATTTGTACTTCAGCAATATATAAAAGAGTGCAAGAGTCTTTTTTTTTATTTGTATGGAAACAATCACATTTGAAATATATCATACAAAAATGAAAGTCTAATTCTGCCAAGAATTATTGAACGTTGGAGTATTTTTCAGCGTGTTTCTTCGAATATGGATGAGGTGCTGGAGAAGATAAGCAAGTTGTTCTATTATGCCCAATTTGTTTACATCGACTGCATTTGGTAGACTTCCATGGTACTGATTCAGTCGCTGGCATATGCCTCTTCTTTTGTCTTCTTCCTTGTAAAATCTCCACATCGGGAGGTTTTGTGATCTCAGATTGTACATTTTGTGGAATATCCCATGATTTTTGATCTCCCACAGTATTCACATGTCCTTCATATGTTTTGAACCATGTTTCCTTTGAATACCAATTTGAGCAGTAATCAGATTTTTGCAAATATCTCTTATTAATAGCAGCAATTGCATGTGGACAGGGCAATTCATCAAGTTGAAATTTCAAGCAGTCACAAGTTCTCCTTTTTAAGTCCACAATGAATTCGATTCCTTCATTATTTATTCTAAACAGCATATAATCAAGGTTGAACACCTAAGAAGANTGATGGGTGCTGAAGTTTTTACAAAAAGCTCATGACGACAAAACTATAGAATCTAGGAACAAAACTTCAGCTAGTATGAAGTTTTTTTTATGTAAGCAGTAAATCACTGTACCAGATATAAAAAGCAGAAGTGATTATGCTACAGAGAAAACATGCTGAAAGTAAATTCTGAAGTTAAGAAATATACTCACAATCATTTTGCAAGCCAAGTCCATCTTCTTAGTCATCTCTTCTTCTGCCCATATTGATACTTTGTGAAAAGTTTCATTTGCTTTTTTCCTCCATTCGTAAAACTACTCTCCCAACTTTTCTTGGAGGTAATCTAACATTCTTAAAATACGCATTTCTCTCGCTTTTAGTAACACAGAATTCATTGATTCTACAATGTTTGTTGTCAGCATATCATAACGTCGCTGTGGGAACCACGATCGAGCCCATCTTTCTGGAGGCTCTTCCATTATGTAATTGTATATTTTCTTTTCAACACTTTTTAGTTGGGACATTAACTTATTTAAATCTTCACATTTGTATGACCTTGCAGCGCTTTGAAAAAGATCTATTACCATTGCTTTTGCATGTCTTTGCTTTAAATTTTTCTCAAAGTGATAGAGGCAGATACCATGGTGAGCTTCAGGATAAACTTTTCTAATCCCATTTGCAATCGACTGGTTTCTATCTGACAAGAAAACCAGTTCATGACGGACTTGA
>ML397735.1:0-67539 GCA_005239525.1 Nicotiana knightiana | reverse complement strand
GTAACCTCTATCTTTTTGTCTCGAACATGTTCTAAAATTTGTTCACTTATAAAATTTGATGTAGCATGCTTCTGATCTGATTTTCTTGCATCAACTGAGCATTCATGGTTGTTATGATATTTTATCACCCTGAAAAGTGTGGAATTTTTTATTCTGGTAACACGCACAATCCAACCACATTGCTCCTCAACGCATTTCAGCTTATATCTCTTTGAACATGATCTAACAGCTGTGAATTCAACCTTTTGGGTTATCTCCAAGCTGTAGAAAAATTTAGTCATATTTTCCTTGTTCTCAAAAATTGATCCTACTCTTACTTCCTCAGGCAGTGCATCATGCCTAAGTATTTTACATGGTGGAGATTCTTTCAGCTTTCCCCTCACTCTTTTTCTTGATTTCTTAGAGGTTTCAGCAATTTCATCAATTGTATCTGATGTTACTGCTATTAATTCCATATTTTCTTCATCTTCGTTGTTGCTTAAATTTTGTTGGATTGTGTGTTGGTTGTCAATTTGCATTATTAGCTGCCCTTCTTCTTCTTGCTCATTCACAAACTGGTATGAATTTATTGGAGGAGGGGATGATTGTTGTAGCATTCTATATTCTGAAGCAGATGTAATGTTAGAAAGTTGTTGCTCGTTGTCTACTACCACTATTGGCTGCCATAGATCATGTTGATAATCACCAAATTGTTCTGAAGCTGCTATACTGTCAAGAGATTGGTTGAATGTTGCAGAACGTTGTATTTTTTCGACGACAAAATGACAATTCTTGTAGACTGAATAAGTTGTGAGCAAATGTATATNTCTTACTTCCTCAGGCAGTGTATCATGCCTAAGTATTTTACATGGTGGAGATTCTTTCAGCTTTTCCCTCACCCTTTTTCTTGATTTCTTAGAGGTTTCAGCAATTTCATCAATTGTATCTGATGTTACTGCTATTAATTCCATATTTTCTTCATCTTCGTTGTTGCTTAAATTTTGTTGGATTGTGTGTTGGTTGTCAATTTGCATTATTAGCTGCCCTTCTTCTTCTTGCTCATTCACAAACTGGTATGAATTTATTGGAGGAGGGGATGATTGTTGTAGCATTCTATATTCTGAAGCAGATGTAATGTTAGAAAGTTGTTGCTCGTTGTCTACTACCACTATTGGCTGCCATAGATCATGTTGATAATCACCAAATTGTTCTGAAGCTGCTATACTGTCAAGAGATTGGCTGAATGTTGCAGAACGTTGTATTTTTTCGACGACAAAATGACAATTCTTGTAGACTGAATCAGTACTGATCAAATGTATACAAGTACTGAGTTCTTCATCTGAAGTTACAAGCATACCTTTGCTTGTATTTAGTTTGATATCAAACCATATCTTTACGGAATATCTGCTTGAATCAATATTTGTAACTTCACTAATTTTTGCAGAAAAGAATTGGATGATACTTGTTTATTAATAAGAACAATCTTTGTATCATGATCCAAGTATTTGAAGTCAGTAGTCCACCTCCCATTGAAATTAATTACAACGAAAACTGAACTCATCCTAGAGAAGCATGTTTAGTGTCAAGTATTAGGATAAGAATTTAATTATGAAAAAAAGCTGAAGTTTGAGCAAATGAACAATAGAACAAAGCTCATGAAAAAGCTGGTTAATGTAGGACAAAAGTTAAGCACAAATTATGTTTAACTTGAGCATGCAGGAGAAAATTACATAGCACAGGAGAAAATCTTCAGCACATTCAGTGTTGAAGTATTAGAAAATAAACTAAAAAACTTCAGCATATTTGTGCTGAAGTTTTTGGAAAAGGTCATGACAAATCTATTGTATCCATGAGAAAAACTTCAGCACATTCAGTGCTGAAGTATTAGAAAATAAACTAAAAAACTTCAGCATATTTGTGATGAGGTTTTTCGAGAAGGTCATGACAAATCTATTGTATCCAGGAGAAAAACTTGAGCACATTCAGTGCTGAAGTATTAGCAAATGAACTAAAAAACTTCAGCATATTTGTGATGAGGTTTTTCGAGAAGGTCATGACAAATCTATTGTATCCAGGAGAAAAACTTGAGCACATTCAGTGCTGAAGTATTAGCAAATGAACTAAAAAACTTCAGCATATTTGTGATGAGGTTTTTCGAGAAGGTCATGACAAATCTATTGTATCCAGGAGAAAAACTTGAGCACATTCAGTGCTGAAGTATTAGCAAATGAACTAAAAAACTTCAGCATATTTGTGATGAGGTTTTTCGAGAAGGTCATGACAAATCTATTGTATCCAGGAGAAAAACTTGAGCACATTCAGTGCTGAAGTATTAGCAAATGAACTAAAAAACTTCAGCATATTTGTGATGAGGTTTTTCGAGAAGGTCATGACAAATCTATTGTATCCAGGAGAAAAACTTCAGCACATTCAGTGCTGAAGTATTAGCAAATGAACTAAAAAACTTCAGCATATTGTGCAAGATTTTTGAAAAAAGTCATGACAAAACTATTGTATCCAGGAGAAAACTTCAGCATCTGAATGTGCTGAAGTATTAGCAAATGAACTAAAAAACTCCAGCATATTGTGCTGAGGTTCTTGGAAAAGTCATGACAAAATTATTGTATCCAGGAGAAAACTTCAGCATCTGAATGTGCTGAAGTTTTAGCAAATGATCTAAAAAACTTCAGCACAAGATGCTTTGAATGTTTTTCTGCGCTTTTTTTAATATTATTTTTTTATAAAGTCAAAAAATACCTTAATTAAAGAAATTTTTTTTGAAAAAACTCATCAAAAAACTATAGAATACAATACATAACTTAAGCATATTATTAATGCTGAAGTTTAGCCAAAAAAATAAATTGTTTAGCAAATAAAACAAAAAATTCACCCTAAATTTTTTCTAAATAAATCAAAACTTTAGCACAAACTACAACATATTATGCAGTCCAAAACTACAGCATCTCACGTATCATGAACATCAGTCAGATTCGAAAAACTTACAATTTGAATTTTTGAATTTGAGTCTGGTTCAAATTTTTGGTTTGGGAGAGGAGATCTGAGAAGAGACGGAGTGATGAAGGAGGATCGGTGAAGTGTTTTGTGCATCATTCAAATATGAGAAGAGACGGAGTGTTTTGTGCGTGATTCAAATATGAGAAGAAACGGAGGTGCGTGATCTTTATATGTTATGTCAGGGATAGAATGGTCATATTAGTGTGAATTTTTCGTCAGCTGGCTACCAAATCAATAATTTTTAAAAATATGATATAGGTTAAAAGGTGGCTGCTATGTAGGATATGACCGCAAATCGCCCGGTCCAGCTTGATGAGATAGAAGCCCAAGGACAAAAGGAAACAACATCAAAGGCCCAAGGCGTAGGTTAGTCGAGCGATAGTGATAAAGCGCCCCCTTTTCCCCTTCTCAGCGTAATAAAAAGGAATTTTTTCTTTATGAAAAAAGTTGTTTTTTCTTGTGTAGTTATTTGAGAGAAGATATTATATCAGAGATTATACTAAAAATAACTTCATGAATTGAAGTTTATAAAAGACATGTTCGGGTTGTTCCAACAAAAATCGTAGAAAATTAATAGGAAACTATTAGAGATACATTTGAAGCTCGAACACCCCTAATCCAACTGAAACAGAAACAGAAACAGAAACAGTATCCTCAACATAATAATGATCAAAAGCTACAGTACTCACCTTAAGCGAACAGAAACACTTCACTTCAAGCAAATAGGAATAGTATCAGACATGAGACATCAACAGGAAGGTCAGAAAGCCATAGATTACCAATAAGATTAAAATAATCGCCAACGTAAATGTTCTTCTATTCAGATTCTACTATGAACTTACATATGTAATTTACGGTTGACACTAAGATGCAGCGTCTGTTATATAACCCTCTTTCAACCCTCGGGCATACTGTCCTATAACTTTGTTTCCAACTAAATTCCAGTGTTTTTCTTCCATATACCAATCCATCGTAGATATTATCAATCACGTTATCAAGTGCAAACTCAGGACAGTACATGCTCTCAATCAACGGGTACCTGCTATCCCAAAGATAAAAGAGTTCCGAATTCCGATAATCAACATCAGCGACACCACCAGAACATAGATATTAAAGACAATATTTACATGAACAAACGTGTAAACCGATATTACACTGATTCCAGAAAAATGTTTATTTCTGCTATCACAGTGGCAAAACGAACTGCTAATGTTAATTGGCTAAGTTAGATCTGTACAAAGTTCTATCTCCTCTAGAACACCTAGCTCAAATTCTCTAATACAAAAACTTATAGAGAATAAGCTGGCTGTTGATGTGGGAGGGGCAACTATAAATGCCCAACAGCAAGAAAAACATACACAAGTTTTCCGAACTTTAACAACTCTGTCTTATTGTCCTTCGTCAGATCAAATAAGAACTCCAGAGAACTAGCAAGAGAACTCTCGAAAATATGACAATTCACATTTCAGCTCTGCCAACTAGTGACAATATTACGTTGTTGCTTGTAGCATCTTTTAACCAGGCAATGTTTTAGACCCCAAGTTCAGAGTCCAATTCCATAAGCGCAAGGTCATCCAAACTGAAGTTGAGATCTTCTTCACGGCCTGGTTTCAGAAAATCAAATCCATAATCGACTGCTATAGGTGCCTGCTGCTCCATTTGCTGCGTACTTCCCAACAGTTTATGGTCTGCATTCTGCTGCTGAAATGACGAATTTGAGAGCTGATTGTTGTTATAGGCATATTGCTCTTTTTGACCGGCAATTGAACCAAAGTCTTGCATAAAAGCTGGAGCACCCGCAGGGGCAGAATCTAACATGCCCAGCAGCTCTTCTACATCAAACATCTCATCCCAATTAAGGTTGTCCAGATAATCACGGCCAAACTTGAGCATATCTTGATCGATACTTTCTATACTTGTAGGGTCTTCCTTAGCTTCAACAACGCTCATCTTGCTCTCGGCTTCGTGTTTCTCTGAAGTCAATGGTGTGGAAGCTTCATGGATGGCTGTTGTCACGCCATCAATTCTTGATTCACCTTCTCCATTTTCGAATTTTATCTCAGAGATACCTTTCTGTTCACCAGCTGGACACACCTCAGATAGACTAGAACCAGCCGTGTCAGATGCAGATGTAGTAGCCCAAGAAGAATCAGCCTTGGAAGACTCCTTTGACGAAGGGTAGTTGGGAAGATTAAGCCTTGCGGAAGGACCATACATAGCTCTAGCAGCTTCATCATAGGCAAGAGCAGCTTCAATTGCTGTGCCAAAAGTACCCAACCAGAGCCTACTGCCTCTATTGGGTTCCCTGATCTCAGCAACCCATTTTCCCCATGTCCTTTGCCTAACACCTCTGTAATTACAACGCGAATTTTCAGGTCCTCCTTTACCCTTCATACACCCCTTCTTTGAACCTTTGGCAGGAACTTTTCGCACTGGCTTCCCTTCATCATCAACACAGTCTAGCTTCTGGTTATACTCTTTCCACTTAGCTAGCGTCTCTTCCACATTCTTTGTTCCATCCCTTCTACTCCTTGATTTCCTCTTTCGAGAACAATCCAGGGGCAGAGAAGTCATTTTAGGAGCCTGATCCAGAATAGCCGTCTTTTGATTTCTGTAGGCAACAAAAACCACCGTCAGATACAATTGTTCACAAAATAAGCAACTCTGTATCCCAACTGAGCAACATGCAGGAAAAATAATTCAACCAACATATCCACCGGTTTTTATTTATTTATCTATTTTGCAAACCCTACTTTCTCTAGGTTTTACACCTATTAGGAGTACAATCCAAAAGAAAAACCCTACTATACCCTTAAACATTAAGGGTTAAAACCAAAACCAGAAAATAATGAACCACATGATTTCACTTATCGCACATTTCAACAAACAGAAGAGAGACCTAACTTCCTCTTAATACCCAGAAGTGTGAATCATAGCTACTTTCGGCTCTAATAACATATACATATAGAAAAGAAGATCAATGTAACAGAGAAAAGGAGCAAGAAATAAAATTCCACCTAACCAAACTAATCAAATATTAAGAAACAATATTGAAACCAAAAAGCCTAAGAAATAAACCAGTATTGAAAACGTAATTCCAATAACACCAAAGTGAAGAAAAGGAATGAGATTAACATACCTCTCAGAATAATCAGAAGACATGCACTAACAATCGCCTTTTTTAAAGAACCTCTACAATCAAGAACCGTGCTTGTTTCACGAAAACCTAGCTTTGTTCTTCTTTGTTGTCTTTGTATTTTCTTCTTCTTGGTCTCTGGTTTATCAAATTGCTCTGTTGGTTGAGTTTGGTTTTTGGAGTGTGGTTTATTAAAGATCTTTTGTACACGATGATAATCAAAAATCCATTAGTAACATAGCTAAATGCCTATTTATAGCCTTCTCCAGATATTTCTAGTACTTTATATTTTTATATTTAACTCCTCTATATGGTGACGTGGCAATCGTTTAGTCGAGTCGTGGATTTTGAGACACCGCATAATTCAGCACGTGTCACCTGAAGCTTCGGGAACCACTCGCTTAACTTTTTCTTTGTGCCATTAGATTTCCGATTTTGACCTCAATCTTTTAGCTTAATTTCTATTATGCCCTTAGTTCGCGATAGGTCTAAATCCTTCGCCACTCTTGTATTAGCTAGCTGCCCAAAACTGTAATTCCAACTACCAAACTAACAGGAGCCAGCAGTTTTGCAAGTTGCAAGTGGATACTTTTGACATTAATAATCACAATTCACATGCATAATCAAGTGTTATTATTCCACTTGGGTCAATAAAACATTACTAAAACCAAGTTGGGGATAGACAGACTGTCCAAAGTAAAACATCTCGAAGCCCAAGAGGAGCCCTTAAATGGAAAGACATGTTATTCAAAGTCGATCGGAAAAGAGGTTTTGGTTCAAATGTTACAAATGTGTCCCTTAATTACAATGTGGTAGCGGTAATTTCAGGTGTAAATAATGAACAAAAAAAGTTAAAGAATAATGCTAACCTGAATATATTCAGTATAGGAAATATGTGTATGTATATACAGAGGGGGACGGGGGCGATATTTATCTTCTATGTTTTCAATTTTCTATTTAGTTCTTCTAAATGAACAACGCCAAGGGCAAAACAAAACACCGTCATCCATTACGCCGCAATATTAGAGCAGTCAGCTCAGTAGATTCTTTAAGTCTAACGCATACATCAATGTATTACCTAGATGACACGTGGCGCACATGCAGAGTTGGAGGGAGTATCTATTCGTCCCTACTTAATCGTTAGCAAGAACGTCCATACTGGTCGCTCCGA
This sequence comes from Nicotiana knightiana, assembly GCA_005239525.1. Lineage (NCBI taxonomy): Eukaryota > Viridiplantae > Streptophyta > Magnoliopsida > Solanales > Solanaceae > Nicotiana > Nicotiana knightiana. Next base: position 60,238 of record ML397735.1, on the reverse strand, counting down.
TCGCCAAGCATGCCTCCGTGGCACTATCACAACCTCGCAATATATTCTTATATTCGATCCGTTTCAATTCAAATAATATACTCCTTCCTTCCATCCTAATTTACGTGAATCTGTTTTACTGTGCACTATATGAATCAAAATTTGTCCACAAAATCGACATGATATAGAAGCAATAGGGAGTCGACTGAATCGCTCCCACGCTCGTAGAGTACGACCTTGCTAACTATCTCGGCTGTGCTCAAAGTCAAGTTAATGATGAGCTCGAACGACGAAAAGACAGCCAAAAGGTAAAAAGGAAAAAGTAGGACCAATGAAGATCTGCTGGTAAAAGAACACGGAACAAATGAGAATGCGAGAAGTATAAATAGGAAGGGAGAGAACAAAGCAAAGGGGAGGATTTGGGGTAAGAAGAAGGGGAACATAAAGGAATCTTTAACAAGACTAAGGACGGAGATTCCAGTAGCTGACGAGGAAAGACCTCACAGCTGCCCCAACTGAGATAAATCACATAAGTATCAATGGCATCGTTCTCTTTTATGATTCTTACAAGCGCCGAACATTGCTCTAAAGATGTAAGCTTATCGTTTTATATTTGATATCTATTTACAAACCAGAAAACAGAGTGAACACTCGATTTTGTATGATTATTGCGGGTCACTTCATCTAGATCTAAAGTTAATTATCTTTGCCTAGGATTAATCATCTACTTTCCTCAGTAAATCTCTCATAAAGGTATTTATTACATTTTTGGTAAAACAATTTGGCGCCGTCTGTGGGGATTTCTTAGCCAAATTTCTAGTTTCCTTTAGATATAGGACTGGTCAAAACACCACTCCCCTGCTGTCGTGGCCTCACAACCACGAGGCACGCATCACCTTGTAATAGTAGGAGGAAAATGGTCAAAGTAACAGCCCAGCCTGGGTCGGATCTCCACCTAAATCCGATGCCATACTCAACGTCTTAGCCCAACTCGCACTTCTACCTCCTAAGGAGAGACGGTATCCTGCTATGTTACCCTTCGAAAATTGTGCACATCATGCCTCATATTCGCACCTATATGCACTAGATGATTTGTGAATAAAGTTTGACATGTTTCCCTTGTTCACGCATATCAGACGGGTTCGGACTGGGACTCGGCCCAATCGCTCAACGAGCAATGCGCAAAACCAACACGCGAGAAACCTAGATGCGGTTAACGGCGGGGCCCAGCGCGGTTACCCAACCTGAAACCACTAGTCGAGCACGAGATGAAGCGAGCAACAGCCCAGCGCCACTCCTCCTGTCGTCGACTTGCCGAATCGAGGTAAATTTCGTTTAGATGTAACGTACCACGTTCTTTCATCGATACGAAACAGGTACACAAGCGTTCTCCAATGAAAGAAAAATTAAGCGAACTGGGGCTCGCCATGAAGCGCGGCATCCTCCAACAGAAGCAAAATCAAGCAAACTAGGACTCGCCATGAAACGCAGCCTCCTCCAATGAAAGCAAAATCAAGCAAGCCGGACTCGCCACGGTACACGCGTAAACGATACAATGACAAGCGACGTTCTCCCAGAAATGAAACAACGAGTAATAATTTCGACCTCGCTCGAATCACACCCTTACGACCGTTGACCATCGCCATAAGAAAAGAAAGTTCGACCTTGCTCGAATTTAACAACGGTTTATAAATTCGACCTCGCTCGAATCACACCCTTACGGTCGTCGGCCATCTCCATAAGAAAAGAAAGTTCGACCTCGCTCGACTTTAACAAAGGGTTATAAATTCGACCTCGCTCGAATCACACTCTTACGGCTGTCGGCCATCGCCATAAGAAAAGAAAGTTTGACCTCGCTCGACTTTAACAACGGGTTATAAATTTGACCTCGCTCGAGTCACACCCTTACGGCAGTCAGCCATCGCCATAAGAAAAGAAAGTTCGACCTCGCTCAAATTTAACAACGGGTTATAAATTCGACCTCGCTCGAATCACACACTTATTGCCGTCGACCATCGCCATAAGAAAAGAATGGTCGACCTCGCTCGACTTAACGACGAGTTGTAAATTCGAACTCGCTCGAATCACACCCTTACGACGATTAGCCATCGTCTCGAAGCCCAAACGGGTTAATTCATCGCTCCTCCTGTCGTCTACTCGACCCAGGCTGATGAACTGACTAGGTAGATGGAGAATTTGTCAAATGTGTATGTTGAACAAAGTACGCAATACTCGCCAAAGAAGTGAACAAACAAAGCAATACATAGCATTTCGTCACACAACTCCACATTTCTACACTTCACCGACATTCGACTTCGCTCGAATTATTCATGTTCGACCTCGCTCGAATTATTCACATTTGAACTCGCTCGAATTATGCACATTCGACCTCGCTCGAATTATTCACATTCGACCTCGCTCGAATTATCCACATTCGACCTCGCTCGAATTATCCAATTTCGACCTCGCTCGAATATCCACATTCGACCTCGCTCGAATTATCCACATTCGACCTCGCTCGAATTATCCACATTCGACCTCGCTCGAATTATCCACATTCGACCTCGCTCGAATTATCCAAATTCGACCTCGCCCGACTTTACGATGGTCTACTGTTTCGACTTAAATATAAAAATCGGAACCAGCCTCGCCCGAGATGGAAAATTTGGGGTCCGAGTGACCTCACTCGGACTCATACGGCGGACTCCCAACTAGAAGATCAGGGACTCATCGCGGAGAAATTCGAAAGTCAACACAAAATCACGCATATGCAACATGCGAAAGAGAGGGAAAAGAAGAATAAAAAAATGCATATAAATACAAAGGCAAAGCATTTGTTTCATTCAAACGTGCGAGCGCCACAGCCGCGCCTTACAAGAAGCTGAAACAGGCCACCTAGAAAAGAAATGAAAATAAACAAAGAAGAATACAAAAAGAAACTGAAACAAAGCTAAGTATGAAAGCTACTGCAACACTTCACTCGACATCGTCTCCATCGCTTCTCTGCCCATCATCATCTTCATGAGGCGCATCCCCAGCATTGACGCCCTTACCGACGTCTGGTGTCGCGGGGTCGTAGCCACAGTTGACACGAGCCTCACGCGCCTTCACCCGATCATCTTCAAAGGCAGCCTCAGAAACATTCCTCGCTTCCCACATACCCTTGTATATATCCTGTCGGGCCTCAGCATAAACCCATAACTCATGCAAGTGGCGAGGGGAAGAAGCGGAGACAGACTCAACCTAAGCCAACAAGCGCACCTTTTTGGCCTGAAGGGCCGCGACCTGGTCTCCCAAACTTGAAGCTTCCCGATCAATCTCACTGATATGCTCTTCGAGCCTGGCCTCCCTCAATGTGGCCATCGCCTTCTCAGACTCCCACTCGGACCTGAGGACGCGGATGGTGTCGTCTAGTGCCGCTGCTCTCACCAAAGTCGATTCTCGAGCACGCTCGGCCATCTCCAACACGACCACTTTTCCCTCCAGGTCGACCAATTTCTACGTCCACTCCACACTGAGAGCCTTCACCCTGACCGAGTTCGGCTTGCAATGAATGCACCCTGCCTGAAGGTCCTCACATTCCGCGGTGACCCCTTTGCCCACCTCAAGCTCCTCGTTCTTAGCATGTAGAAACTCTTCCAACTCACTGTACCTACGGTTGGAACACACCAAATCCTCATCCCTCCTCTCCAACTCCTCCCTGTTAGACTGGGCGCCAACACCCGCTCTAAGCCGCTCACGTAACTCACGACATCTGTCACGATACCGCTGATATTTCTCGACCATCTTAAAAAAACTTCAGTCCGCGTCTCAGCCCTACGAGCACTTTTAACCTCCATAATGTAAGTCTGCGAAGAAGGAAGAAAATGTCAGAAAAAATAAAGGTTCACGAAGCGAAGACGAAAGAGGAACTTACCCTTAAACCCATCGCGACTATACCACGCGACAGCTAAGAATCGCTGATCAGTTGAAGAGCTCCGCTCTCAGCAGCAGAACAGAGAAGATCAAACTGCGGCACCAACTCCACCGTATCTTGCAACAAATTAAGGTTCGACAGTATCTCAAGAATACGGGAAGGCCCCCCAGCCATTACCAATGTCATGGTAAAGCCCTCCTCAAATATCCTCACGTCCTCAAGGTCGAGGTCAGATTCAGTCTCATAGTCTTCGACTACGGCGTTCTTCCCTCTCTCTTCAGCCAGCGGAGGAGCACGATTCTGCCTGAATGATAAGGGTCCGCTATTAATAATAGCGGCCACCTCGGATCCCCGAACCTCTGACGCGCTAGCCTCCCGAACTCCCTCTGCAGTTCTCACCTCCACCTCCTGGTCGACCCCTTCCCCAACCTCAAGAGTCGCCGAAGCGGGGCCACCCCACAAAGACGTCTCAGCAACAGGGGACTCGTCCAAAATTATCCTCCGCCTTTTCGACGGGGCCTCCTCGCTGTCGACAAGGGAAGATACGCCAAACAAACGAACTGCCAAAATCGGAGTCTCTGGCTGGGGAGCAAACTCCAAAGGCACATCTTCGGTCGCGGTCGTTCCCCTATTGATGATTGGGTCCTCCATGACGTCGCCCGTAGAAGTTACCGGCATAGGCCGGGCCAAGGCCGCCGGCTGGCGGAACGCTAGCGGGGGAGCCCTTGCCCTTCTTTTCCCTCTCCGATCTGTCAAAACAATACACAACTCCACGTGAGTACAAAACATAGAGTAAGACAAAAAGCACGATCATGGCGGGGACAAAATGACTTACTCACGGAAGGTCGGCGCCCGAACCTCTCATGGAAGTGCGCCCACTCGTGCATCTCCACGGTGTTGGGAAGAACTGACGCCACCCATTCGCGGATGTCACCAACTAGCGTAGGAGGCGACCTTTCCGCTGCAACAAAAATAGCATGAGTAAATGAACAGCGGCCTTCTAGGAAGATTATAGATATGGATAATTAATCGACCTAACAGAGAGAGAAAAACAAAGGAATACTTACGAGCGAAGTTCCACGTCTCGGGGAACCCGGCGGGGTTAGATACCAGATGTTCCGTGCGAACGAAAAAGAAACTCTCCTAAAGACGGCGGTTGGTCCTGTCGTCCATCTCGATCACCAGGCTCTTCGTGCCCCGACGACGGAGATGCAACATAGTCCCCACTAGAAGTGGGGAGTGAAGAGATGCATTATATGCCGGAGAGAAACACCACGGCCGCCCAACTCAACATATTTAGTAAGCATCAGAAAAAGCTTCTATATGTACGGGGTGAGCTGAGTCGGGCACACTTCATAAAAGCGGCAGAAGTCTATAGCCAGTGAAGGAAGAAAGAGCGTGTACCCAATGACGAAAGGGTATGCGTAGAAGGAACAATACCCTGGGCGATGCAAGTGAACTACGTCACCTCCCGCAGGGACAAGTTCGATGTGCTCCGGGATCCTTCACTTAAACTTAAAGGTAGCTAATACCGCAGCATCCATCACCGAGAGCGGCGACGCAGGCTCATCCTTGGTGGGATGATCGAAGTCATTCCGTGGTTTCCCTGAGCGGGGCACCACCTCATCCACAATTGGAAAACTCTCGTCTTCCACCAGAGTCAACTCCTCCTTAAGAGAGGCGGCGACATTCTCAGTCGCCGGAGCATTGACAGTAGGGTTGGGGTTCGAAGAAGAATTAGCCATTGCGAATAATGACAGACACTGAGAGTGTAGGAGATGATAAAAATAGTTACAAGGACTATTCATGCTCTTGGAAGATATGAACAAGCAAGATGCAGCGGGGAATCTCAAAGGGTTTTTCTTGAAAAGATTTGGTTGTTGTCATACCTAGATGAAAACTCCCCTATTTATAGATTCTGAAGTGCCGGTTTACGGAGATGAAGCGCCACCTTTTTCAAAAAGCAACGAAAGGGTCACGAGAAACGAGGCAACGCTCACCACACAAACGTGCATCATAATGACACCTGATGAATTAATGTCACTTAAACGGACACACGTCTGATGATTCACTCAAAACGACGCGCATTCGCCTCACCAAGGAATGCTTGCCCATCACTCAAGGCTGACCTCGACATCCGAGGCGACGAAGTCCGCCAGTCGTACTCGCCCAAAAATGATCAAATGTTCGGATTTCGACATTTGAAGTAACCAAATCCGCCTATCGTGCTCGCCTAAAGGCGACCCCAACAGGCGGAGGGACTAACTGTGTGGGTCAAAATCCGTCCACAAGGTCGACAAGATATAGAAGCAATAGGGAGTCGACTGAGTCGCGCCCACGCTCGTAGAGTACGACCTTGCCAACTATCTCGGCCGTGCTCAAAGTCAAGTTAATGATGAGCTCGAACGGCGAAAACATAACCAAGAGGAAAAAAGGAAAAAACAGGACCAATGAAGAACCTGCTGGTAAAAGACCACTGAACAAATGAGAATGCGAGAAGTATAAATAGAAAGGGAGAGAACAAAGCAAAGGGGAGGATTTGGGATAAGAAGAAGGGGAACAGAAAAGAATCTCTAACAAGACGAAAGGCGGAGATTCCAGTAGCTGATGAGGAAAGACCTCACAGCTGCCCCAACTGAGATAAATCACATAAGTATCAATGGCATCATTCTCTTTTATGATTCTTACAAGCGCCGAACATTGCTCTAAAGATGTAAGCTTATCGTTTTATATTTGATATCTATTTACAAACCAGAAAGAAGAGTGAACACTCGATTTTGTATGATTATTGCGAGTCACTTCATCCAGATCTAAAGTTAATTATGTTTGCCTAGGATTAACCCTCTACTTTCCTCAGTAAATCTCTCATAAAGGTATTTATCACATTTTTGGTAAAACAGGCATGGAGTTTAAGAAAAAAATGAAGACTTTTGAAATTTGTGGTCCTAATTAAGTCAAACAGGGGCCCATAGTATTGTGTGGTTATAAAAACTTATCATTAAGGGTAAAATTATAAGTTTAAGCTAAATTGTTACCAAATTTAGAAAAAATAGTCATTCTTTTTGGAACGAACCAAAAAGGAAATAAATTCGCATGAACTGAAACAGAGGGAGTAATTTGATTTGGCGAATTTAAGGAAAAAATGAGCCAAAATGTTTGCGTGGATATACAAATTTTTATTAAGGGTAAAATGAAAAGTTTAAACTTAAATTATTTTTAAATATAAAAATATGTCATTTTTTTTAAAACAGAACAATAAGAAAAGTGTGTCATTTAAATAGAAACGGGTGAAATACTTTTTTGCTTAATAGCCTGTTTGCTTGTGCTTTAAATGTTATACTTATAAATAAGATTGCATTTTGTGAATGTACTCATGAGATACTCTTAGCAAGTTTTGCAAGGGAGTTATGAGATGGTCTAATAGAAGTGGGAGGCCAGAATTTCAGAGATATGAGAGGGCATGACCAAGAAATAAAACTTACCAATACCGAACAATATGTACTACGTGTAGTATCGATCTCCCACAGCAAGCTGCATTTCTTTTGACTAGCGTTGTGGATCTTCCGTGGACAGATTTGATTATGCAATGTTATAATAATTAATGGATCATAAATACTGATAGCTGTACTTGTCCCTACTCAATAAATTCCGTCACTCCCTTACTTTAAGGAGCATGAATTATCACCACCAAAGCAGGAAATCCCGTTGGCCTCCTCGACGAAGTCATTGCATATATATTCTATGTATATAGGGTATATGCATGGTGGACCTCTTAAATTACCGGTGCCCCTAAAGTCAAAAAAAGGCTGCATGTTAAAATTGATTGTGTGTATTGCTAAAGCTTCCTAATCGTACTTTTTTTAGGTTTTCCTTGTACTTTATTGATTTCAACTATTGTTTTACGTAGTAGCCAACTTATTCATCTGTATTATTTTATCTTTTTTATATTCAATTATCATTTACTAATTCTTGATCATAAAATTAGCTTAATTAATCTTATTCTTTTTTATGTCCCTCCCTCAAAATCAAAAGCTCCAAACCGTAACTCCTATCTCTACATATTAAAAATTACAAACCCTTCTTCCTCGCTTCGGCAAATAGCAGTATCTAACGATTCCGGCGTTGGCGATTGAATATCTATACTTTGTTGATAATTTATCATAATCACCAAGTTTTTAAAGAGTTACACGCTCAAAATTATCACTAATAATTAGCATATCTAAAAGCAGTGTCCCTGTTGCGCTCAAATCCTGAGTTCGCCTCTGCACCAAATGATGTGGTGCAGTGGATGACACTACTCTTTCTTTAACCAGAGGTCTCGGGTTCGAGTCCTGAGTTTGAAAAAATTCTTGATAGGGAGTGCTTCCCCCTAAAGGGTCCCTACACGGCAGGAATCCGAATATAGTCGGGATCCAATGCGGGTACCGGACACCGGATAGAAAACCAAAAAAAAAAGGAGCATGAATTATCAGTGGGGTNTTAGTGGGGGTTGGTGGGGATGGGGAATGGGGGGAGGGGTTGAAACAGAGTTTTGAAAAATATTTTCCCTTCTCTTGATAGAGAAAATATTTTCTTCCAATTGGAGGAAAATAGGTTCATGAGGAAAATATTTTCCAAAATATTTAAGCCAACCAAACATAAGAAAATTAGAAAATATTTTTCTTCGTACCAAACACACCCATAGTTTCTTTTGTAGTGACCACTAAAATCCCTCCTCCATAGTGAACAGTCCGTATTAGTTGAGTCACTGGTTCGGCAATCAGATGCTTAGAAAAATAGAGCATTGTTTGACCAAAAAATCACTAGTTAAACTATTAAATTTATGTAATAAGGGGTTAAATCTAACTAGGATAATGACTCTAGATATTAAGCACAAAAATGTATAGTAGGTAGGATAGATTCCGTATATGGTTGATGATAATAAATGTAAAATACTCTTAAAGCAAGAACGATAAGGGAGATATAACGAACAACAAATGTCAATAAATGAAATTTAAGTAAATAATGAGAATGATCACCCAATAATGAATGGGTTGGACGAATATTTGCCTGGCAATGATGAATGATAGATAGATCCAAGATTCACATGAACAATCCTCAGATTTGATGGAAAAGTGGGGAATCATATGAACAAGAATGTTTGTAAACCCTAATAATACAAATACAGGGAATATTCACTATAATATTCCCCTTTTAGTACCCTGTCCTAACAAATTAGCCGTTACAGGTCTTATCATTAATAGTCAATCTCGACCTTGATCATTGTTGACATCTTGACTTCGATGACCACGACTCATGTCGACACCTTGGTCATTGATCTTGCTACGTCTAGGGTGAGCTCGGTCAATAAATTTCTTTACTTCCATATTACGCTAAATATTCGGAAGACAGATTTTGGCCTATACAGTTAGTTCCTCCTTATTAAGCCGAGCTCGAACGACCTTGATGAGCGGACTCTATTTGTCGTAGTTGACGAAATTAGGCAAGTAAGTTGGGTAGTGGCGCTTTAGGCGAGGTGGAAACATGAATTTTTGTGAGTTGCAAACTTTGGGGACGCATTGTTTCAGATTGACATCATGACATCATATGTCATTATGACGCATTTTCCTGATGTTTTGCGTTGTTTCTTGTGCCTCTTCAGTTTCGATACCTGCGCTGGGAATGTTACGCCCCCGAAATATTACGTCGATATTACGTCCCACATTATTATATGACGATGATGTTGCCTTGCACTACATTACGATGATGTTATGCTTCGCAATGTTAAATTACGACGATGTTGCACCATGTAGTATTGTACGTCGAATTTGTCGTAAGGTAATTGACATCAGTCCAAGGAAAAGATTATTTTAAGATTATAAGTATTGTACTATTTCAAACAAGTGATAAGTAGATTCATGGAGGTGAGAGGGTGAGCGAATCAAAGAAAATGAATTTCGTCGAAATTCTACATTTTGGGGTAAAATACGGGCAAAGCCATAATACCCTGTATCGAAGGACTAGTACCATAGAAGGTACCACATGGCCACAATAGAAGANAAAGAAACTCTCCTAAAGACGGCGGTTGGTCCTGTCGTCCATCTCGATCACCAGGCTCTTCGTGCCCCGACGACGGAGATGCAACATAGTCCCCACTAGAAGTGGGGAGTGAAGAGATGCATTATATGCCGGAGAGAAACACCACGGCCGCCCAACTCAACATATTTAGTAAGCATCAGAAAAAGCTTCTATATGTACGGGGTGAGCTGAGTCGGGCACACTTCATAAAAGCGGCAGAAGTCTATAGCCAGTGAAGGAAGAAAGAGCGTGTACCCAATGACGAAAGGGTATGCGTAGAAGGAACAATACCCTGGGCGATGCAAGTGAACTACGTCACCTCCCGCAGGGACAAGTTCGATGTGCTCCGGGATCCTTCACTTAAACTTAAAGGTAGCTAATACCGCAGCATCCATCACCGAGAGCGGCGACGCAGGCTCATCCTTGGTGGGATGATCGAAGTCATTCCGTGGTTTCCCTGAGCGGGGCACCACCTCATCCACAATTGGAAAACTCTCGTCTTCCACCAGAGTCAACTCCTCCTTAAGAGAGGCGGCGACATTCTCAGTCGCCGGAGCATTGACAGTAGGGTTGGGGTTCGAAGAAGAATTAGCCATTGCGAATAATGACAGACACTGAGAGTGTAGGAGATGATAAAAATAGTTACAAGGACTATTCATGCTCTTGGAAGATATGAACAAGCAAGATGCAGCGGGGAATCTCAAAGGGTTTTTCTTGAAAAGATTTGGTTGTTGTCATACCTAGATGAAAACTCCCCTATTTATAGATTCTGAAGTGCCGGTTTACGGAGATGAAGCGCCACCTTTTTCAAAAAGCAACGAAAGGGTCACGAGAAACGAGGCAACGCTCACCACACAAACGTGCATCATAATGACACCTGATGAATTAATGTCACTTAAACGGACACACGTCTGATGATTCACTCAAAACGACGCGCATTCGCCTCACCAAGGAATGCTTGCCCATCACTCAAGGCTGACCTCGACATCCGAGGCGACGAAGTCCGCCAGTCGTACTCGCCCAAAAATGATCAAATGTTCGGATTTCGACATTTGAAGTAACCAAATCCGCCTATCGTGCTCGCCTAAAGGCGACCCCAACAGGCGGAGGGACTAACTGTGTGGGTCAAAATCCGTCCACAAGGTCGACAAGATATAGAAGCAATAGGGAGTCGACTGAGTCGCGCCCACGCTCGTAGAGTACGACCTTGCCAACTATCTCGGCCGTGCTCAAAGTCAAGTTAATGATGAGCTCGAACGGCGAAAACATAACCAAGAGGAAAAAAGGAAAAAACAGGACCAATGAAGAACCTGCTGGTAAAAGACCACTGAACAAATGAGAATGCGAGAAGTATAAATAGAAAGGGAGAGAACAAAGCAAAGGGGAGGATTTGGGATAAGAAGAAGGGGAACAGAAAAGAATCTCTAACAAGACGAAAGGCGGAGATTCCAGTAGCTGATGAGGAAAGACCTCACAGCTGCCCCAACTGAGATAAATCACATAAGTATCAATGGCATCATTCTCTTTTATGATTCTTACAAGCGCCGAACATTGCTCTAAAGATGTAAGCTTATCGTTTTATATTTGATATCTATTTACAAACCAGAAAGAAGAGTGAACACTCGATTTTGTATGATTATTGCGAGTCACTTCATCCAGATCTAAAGTTAATTATGTTTGCCTAGGATTAACCCTCTACTTTCCTCAGTAAATCTCTCATAAAGGTATTTATCACATTTTTGGTAAAACAGGCATGGAGTTTAAGAAAAAAATGAAGACTTTTGAAATTTGTGGTCCTAATTAAGTCAAACAGGGGCCCATAGTATTGTGTGGTTATAAAAACTTATCATTAAGGGTAAAATTATAAGTTTAAGCTAAATTGTTACCAAATTTAGAAAAAATAGTCATTCTTTTTGGAACGAACCAAAAAGGAAATAAATTCGCATGAACTGAAACAGAGGGAGTAATTTGATTTGGCGAATTTAAGGAAAAAATGAGCCAAAATGTTTGCGTGGATATACAAATTTTTATTAAGGGTAAAATGAAAAGTTTAAACTTAAATTATTTTTAAATATAAAAATATGTCATTTTTTTTAAAACAGAACAATAAGAAAAGTGTGTCATTTAAATAGAAACGGGTGAAATACTTTTTTGCTTAATAGCCTGTTTGCTTGTGCTTTAAATGTTATACTTATAAATAAGATTGCATTTTGTGAATGTACTCATGAGATACTCTTAGCAAGTTTTGCAAGGGAGTTATGAGATGGTCTAATAGAAGTGGGAGGCCAGAATTTCAGAGATATGAGAGGGCATGACCAAGAAATAAAACTTACCAATACCGAACAATATGTACTACGTGTAGTATCGATCTCCCACAGCAAGCTGCATTTCTTTTGACTAGCGTTGTGGATCTTCCGTGGACAGATTTGATTATGCAATGTTATAATAATTAATGGATCATAAATACTGATAGCTGTACTTGTCCCTACTCAATAAATTCCGTCACTCCCTTACTTTAAGGAGCATGAATTATCACCACCAAAGCAGGAAATCCCGTTGGCCTCCTCGACGAAGTCATTGCATATATATTCTATGTATATAGGGTATATGCATGGTGGACCTCTTAAATTACCGGTGCCCCTAAAGTCAAAAAAAGGCTGCATGTTAAAATTGATTGTGTGTATTGCTAAAGCTTCCTAATCGTACTTTTTTTAGGTTTTCCTTGTACTTTATTGATTTCAACTATTGTTTTACGTAGTAGCCAACTTATTCATCTGTATTATTTTATCTTTTTTATATTCAATTATCATTTACTAATTCTTGATCATAAAATTAGCTTAATTAATCTTATTCTTTTTTATGTCCCTCCCTCAAAATCAAAAGCTCCAAACCGTAACTCCTATCTCTACATATTAAAAATTACAAACCCTTCTTCCTCGCTTCGGCAAATAGCAGTATCTAACGATTCCGGCGTTGGCGATTGAATATCTATACTTTGTTGATAATTTATCATAATCACCAAGTTTTTAAAGAGTTACACGCTCAAAATTATCACTAATAATTAGCATATCTAAAAGCAGTGTCCCTGTTGCGCTCAAATCCTGAGTTCGCCTCTGCACCAAATGATGTGGTGCAGTGGATGACACTACTCTTTCTTTAACCAGAGGTCTCGGGTTCGAGTCCTGAGTTTGAAAAAATTCTTGATAGGGAGTGCTTCCCCCTAAAGGGTCCCTACACGGCAGGAATCCGAATATAGTCGGGATCCAATGCGGGTACCGGACACCGGATAGAAAACCAAAAAAAAAAGGAGCATGAATTATCAGTGGGGTAGAGCGGCAAACAGAGGCATAGTTAGAATTTTGAGTTCATACATTCTGAATTGTAAAAAAGGTAATTTATTGGGGTTTTGATAAATATTTATACTCCCTCCTTTCACTTTTACTTGTCCATTATTCTAAAAATAGATTTTCACATTTACTTGTCACTTTTAGCATATCAAAAGAAGACAATTCTTTTTCCTGCTTATACCCACAATATTAATTACTCATTTCAAATTATTTTCTCAAATTCATTAAAAATATGCATCAATTAATATGAATATCATTGTAAATTATACACTTCATTTATTATTTTTAAGGGGTGTGCATAATTCATAGTGGACAAATAAAAGCAAACAGAGGGAATACAAATTAAATGTATTTTTCAATAAATGTATAAAATCGGGGCCAAAGCTTCTGGGTTCTTTCGAATCCATCAGCAAAACTGTAGGTCCATCCCTAGTGCTGAAATGATGAAAGTTTATTCATCATTAACTAGAGATTTTGAATTCGAACCCTGCAAATAGGGTATGTTTGGTATGAAGGAAAATGTTTTTCATGAAAATTATTTTCCTAGAAAATGAGTGGTTTTATCACTTATTTTTCCTTGTTTGGTTGGTGAATGAAAATATTTTTTCGAAAAATATTTTCTAGTGTTTGATTAGAGTGTAGAAAATATTTTTTAAGAAAATAATATTTTATGCTACTCTCCTCACCCCTTCCCCTTCCCCCAAGTCCTTATGTTTCCTGTGCTCCCTCTCCCCCCAAATACACAATATTTTCAGAACTCTATATTCTTCAAGAATTTAATTCTTCTTCTAAAAATTCACACAAACCAAAAGGAACTAATGTGTTGCTTTACTTTTTTACGCAAAAATAATGTAGATATTTTTGCTCCATAATTGAAAAGAAAATGCTCTTTTTTTTGGTTGAAAAAGAAATTACTCTTTCTACGACATGAAAGTAAAGTACTTATTTTGTTGAAATGAAAGAAAATACTTTTTCTACATCATAAAAAATACTTTTTTTTTGAAATGAAAGAAAATACTTTTTCAACATCATGAAAAATACTTATTTTGTTGAAATGAAAGAGAATACTTTTTTCACATCATAAAAAAATATCATGTTTGTTGAAATGAAAGAAAATACTTTTTACTACATTATTTTATTGAAATGAAAGAAAATACTTTTTCTGCATCATGAAAAAAGTACTTTTTTGTTAAAATGAAAAAAAAAATATCGTGAAAAAAAATTACTCTATCTATAACATGAAAAAAAATANGTGTGCAAAGTGTATTAAAAGTGAGTAGTATTTTAAGTAATTTGAGATAATTCCTAATTAGGTGGATAATTGAATAATTATTGGCTTAATGGGACAATGCCCCCCGTGGCAGCAAGTAAAGGATAATTGGAGATGAGTAGGCTTTGGGAAATCTATAAGACAACACATGGAAAGAGGTGGCTTAATACTTATCCTACACTTGACTTGGATTAGTACAAATTCTTTATATAAGTTACACAAAATGCCAAAAGGCAAAGAAATGTTATCTTGAATGAACATCAAGAAACCAAGTACGTAAGTGGGTTTTATGAGAAAGCTCGTAAGTGGGTTTTATGAGAAAGCTAAAGCTGTTTTCAATACATGTTGAGAAATGGTCCATCTCCTACAGTGGATACCATCAACAATCTCATGCAAGCGTTAATTGTTGATGGTAGATTAAACGAGCTATATGTTCTGATTCAGGAACTTCAAGATATGGGTTTCAAGATTAGTAAGAGTTCCATTCTTTTGATGCTTGGGGCATTTGCACAAGATGGTGACATATTTGAAGTGAAGAAAATTTACAACAGAATGAGAGCTGCTGGATATTTACCTACCATGCATATTTATAGACTTAATCAGGTATGTTAAAGCTAAACTCTTCCTTCCTTTTTCATGATCTCGTAGTTACACAAGTTTGATAACGAGGCATAAAGAAAAATTCATGTCCCGAAATTTACGTACATTTTTCCTAGTTTTGTAAGCTACAATATTCTCCTTATCGGGACTTCATATTCAATTGAGTATTTCTTGTCTTCCAACCATGAGAGCAGAGAGTCTATATATACATTATTAAAATATTTTCATTACGATCGAGCTACAATCGATGGGCAGGCCCCTATTTGGCAACCTCTGATCTGATGGTAAGTTATATACCGAGCCTACTGTGGACGAGCGCTTACGAGTGAGCCCAGTTGGTCGAGATACAGAGCCTAGTATGGCCGAGCGCCTATGAGCGAGCCTATTACGGCAGAGCAGTTATATATATACCGAGCCTTATAAGGCTGGACAACTATTTTACTTACTATATTGGGAAAGTTGAGTCAGTATCAGCAGGTAAGCATATTTTCAAATTATCTTTGACTTCAAGTTGCTTTCAGTTATTATATTATCCGTTCAGTTCAACTTCCAGTATATTGCCTTACATACTCGATACACTATTTCGTACTGACATCCCTTTTATGGAGGCGCTGTATTTCATGCGTGCAATTTCAGATAGACAGAAGGGTAGACCTCCTCATTAAGTATTGCCCGAGTTCAGCTTGATCGGTAAGCTCCATGCCTTTCGGAGTTGCCGGGTCTAGATCCTTATGTACATCTTGTATATATACGTATATATGTTATGAGTAGTTCGGGGAGTTGTTCCGATCATAG
Source organism: Nicotiana knightiana (assembly GCA_005239525.1). NCBI lineage: Eukaryota > Viridiplantae > Streptophyta > Magnoliopsida > Solanales > Solanaceae > Nicotiana > Nicotiana knightiana. Next base: position 44,274 of record ML397735.1, on the reverse strand, counting down.
TATATGCATCAGTAGAGGCTTGTAGACATATCCTGTCAGTTAGTGCAGTATGTTGGGCTTGCAGGCCTTGTATGTATATTTGGTTGGTTTGTCAGCTGTAATAATTATGACGGCCTTGTCGGCCCAGTTTTATATTGACATTTAATCAGCATTCGTAGTTGTATTGTAATGTGGACCATGGCCAATGTATGACATCATATGTTCAGAGTCCCTTAGTTGCAAGTTGGTACGCAAGGATAGGTGAGGCACTGGGTGACGGTCTCGTCCCCCAAGTTCGGGGCTTGACAGAGTGGTATCCGAGTAGTTCTGTTAGGGAATCTACAAGCCGTGTCTAGTAGAGTCTTGTTTATGGGTGTGTTGTGCACCAAACTTATAAGCAGGAGGCTACCGGGCCTTTAGGGCTGTCACTCTTTCTTCTTACTCTAGATCGTGTGGTAGAGCTCACTTATAAGAATTCAAATTCCGAACTTCTATTTTATTCGTAATAAGATGATGCCTACATTCAGAAAGAGGATCGATAAGAGATGTAGCTTTGGAAGTGTTGAGTTAGAGGAACTCAATTTTTGCATCATGCTTATGATGAGTAAACATAAGGTCTTTAGTAGATCATATGTGTGTAAGCTCCTTGGTAAAGATCTCTAAGGCAAAAATACTTATCCACTCTTACGGTAAAAAGGAATAACATAATCGGAAGGAAGACACAAGTTTCAACAAGTAAAAGAAGCAAGGTGAAGAAGGGTACGAGGTACCCAGTTAATAAAGATTATCATTATTTACCATTAAGGAAGGGAGATATAAGCATTTTGAATTACCTTCAATAGTAACAGAGGTATGTACAATTGGTCACACCTATTCCAGTTATGCCCTATGGGGGTTAACATGAGTAGCATAAGAGGAGGACGGGATATGAGGATCCGACTGGGGTTAGAGTAACCCAAAACGATTGATGGATTGTTTGCGTTAGTTGATATTTCCGAAGGATAATGTGCTAATAGATCTCCTTGTGAGACACCCAGATGGTGCACTCTAAAATATTATAGCTAGATGTGGGTACTACAAAGATAGGCACTGGAAGCCTTGAAAGGATAAATATTATCTTAGTGTGGCTCCCGTCTCTAGTAGAGCGAGAATGTTAGGCAACCCAAAGAGCCAATGGATGGATCAAGGGGCGCTAAAAGCAAAAATAATGTCTTGTTCGAGTTTTCAGAATAAAGTGCTAGCCATAAATGTTAGCGGGAAATAAGAATAGAGGCAATGAAGCATTATGAGTAAGATATGATATATAGATGACAACGGTAGATTAAAAAGATGACAGTATTACAGAGTCTATACCCAAGTGAGGGAAAAGATGAGAGGTGCCAGGCCTGGAGACAACAAAAGAGTATAGGCCATAAAGTCATATCCTCATTTCAAGGAATAAGTTCGTGACTCTAACGTGATTAACAGAAGGAAAAGTTAGACCCTAGAGTAATATAAACCAGTATGGGCTAGTGAACAAGATAAGTTAAACATGAATTAGAGACCAAGTGATTTGATAACAGTCGGCATCATGACAATTTCAGAGGTTAGACTCCGGCAATAATAGAATGGACGACAAAAGAATACCCTTTAAAGGTCATTCAGGAAGACACTTCCCTAAATCAAGCAATGTGAGTAAAGTTAAGCTTAAGGGACTGTATGTGCTAGTTACACTAAGTGTCACCCTCGCGAGTAAGGAAATTTATTATCCTTGGTATAGAAGGATTACCGTGACGTGAGTAAGGGTTATCGATAATATGAAAAGACGCCAAAGATAAAGAGGTAAAACATCTATACATAGATTATCATAGCACTAAATCTTAGTACTCCCATGGAGGGGGAATACATAGTGACATGATATTAAATCATAATTAAGTGGTTCTAATAACTATGGAATAGGAAATAATAAATGCGATGAAAATGAGAAAGGGATGAAATTGCACTCAATCAAATCCTACAGATATGCTACAATTCCAGAACATTATGCAAACACGATGTCAATGAGATGAAGTCAGGGTTCCTGCCCGAGATGTTATTGATTAATAAGGAGCCAATACGAGAGGTAAGTTAAGACAAAGGAAATAACCCAAGAAAGATTACATGGAATATTGATATGAGAATGGGCCAACGAGTAGTTAGTAGTTGATTCAGGAAGAGCCTAGTTATGGCTAGACAAGAGGATACAGACAAATCAATAGACCGTGCAAGATAAACAAAGTGAACCCCAACATGGGGAATTCAGCCTCGCAGTAATGACATTATAATACTTGAGATATATTCATATAGGAGTTGGGGAAATTAAAAAGCTACCGTATGAGTTTTATGGAAATAACAGAGAGTTCCACTAGGAAGATAGTCAAAATATCAGTTAAGAAGTAACCCTACAAGCACAAGGACGTGGAGGTAAGTAATTACGGGTAAGTATAGGCAATCAAGTATACAATATAATAATCTCATAACTTTACAAGAGTCATAGGGTCTTCCCTAAAGTACTACAATGAAAGACTAGTTGAGAAAATAAGGAAGAAGGCTTCAACCAAAGCACAGTGACCTAAAGAGGAAATGGTTGTGTAAGAACAGTCTAACTACAAAATTGTATGCACCCCAAAAGCAAGTTGCACCTACCATGGCTAACGAGCGGGGAGTAAAACCAAAAGTAATATTTGAGACCATATGACTTGCACAAAAACTTCGGCATGCGTGAGAACTCAGATGAGCTAAGTATACATGCAGAAGGGGGAAAAAAGACCAGGAAAAGCAATTGCTTACGTTTGAAGAAAGCTGAAATGGAAGGAAAGGAATTATTTGATTAATAATCAGCCGTAGAAGACTCCGGTATAAGTTAAAAGAAGGAATTTGGTCCAGGTCATAGATAAAGGATTGAATCATTAGAAGATTATATCAGGGTTTTCCATAGAGTCCATAAAAGGCTAAAGTAATAACTAAATTCCATGAGCCACATATCGAAAGATAGCTTAAGCCTACAGAAACGCCAATCAGAAGGAAGAGGAAACTAAATAGTTACATCAACTAAGTAAATCAAAAGTCTGATTATTGGACCTAGAAAATTATAGAAATCATGATCGAGAACATTGCAGGACCAGCCTTAATATCAGAGGTATAAGAGAGATAGTACAACAACCATAGTCTATAACAACTCTATGATAAAGCCAGTTAGAAAAGTAACAACCTCATAAGAAGTCAGTATGAAGTTCCCACTGGATTGTAGTATTATAATAAAGTTCCAAGTTGTGGATATGAATCATACCTATGTGGAATGGAGGTTATGAAAGAGATACAAGATGTGATGCGAGATTTTGAGGTAAGTAAGGTAAAGGTGAACAACGTATGAGATACTCAAAGGCAGAAGATCGTGAATAGTCCATGCTTCGGATAAAAGGCTAGAAGTGCGGGGATTCAGTATCTAGGAATAATAGCGGCATCGTTAGTTGCATATCTTTCAGCCTATGGTCTAGGTATCAAAAATCCTGACTAAGAGAGCAAAGAAAAGTTAGAGACTATGTGATGTCTCGATTGATGTTCCAAAATGACATATGAAAATCTATGATGCAAGCAAGTTGAAAGGTTGCAAGTAATATAAATAGATATGTATAGGTCGCAAGCTAAAGTATGGTAAAGAGATAAGGTTTTAGAAGACAGGAGTAAGGATAAGAAAGGGCGAGTGAGAAGGTGGTGAGAATGGATAAGTCCTCAGGATTAAGCCCATGAAAACAAGAGAACTGATAGTTTCTCTAAGTATACAAAGCTCGCGATAGCCTGAATGAACTCAAAGGAATCTAAGACTAGTAGTATTTAGAAGAGATGGAATGCTGCCCTGGTAGTGAAATTAAGGTGTAATTGTGACAAATAAAATATAATGTTTAGGCCTTCGATTGAATAATGATTTGAAGAAAAAAAAAGGGAGAAGGAGAAAAGATTTCGCAGATGACACGAGATCAGAATACCCCTATAAGGTGAATCACATCGAGATACTATGAAATACGATTATGGAAATCACTTCAAATGTTCCTCGATGCAACGTGCGCCCAAGTGATTACATAAGAGGTTTCAAGTTATCAGTGGTAGAGTGTAGATCACTATTGAGGTAAATCAACAATAGATGGATGAAAGTTCAACAATATAAGATGAGATTAGACCATCAGTCTTAAGGATAAACAACGAGAGTAACCTGGAGTTGGTTGCGAACCTCAATAAAGATAAATCGAAGTAAGAATTATGGTATAGTATGACCTACGTAGAGCAGTAAAGTCATATGAATGGATAACCAAGTCAAATAAGATATAGCCACATCCGCAAGTTCTACAAAGTACCGAGCAAAGAACTTCAAGTATACCTATAGATGCCCAGATAGACATCTTTTCAAGCTCTGTATATGTTTACAAAGTAAGGCCTAGAGATTGGCTAAAAGCCGGAGGAATTGAAAAGTCGCATAGGCACACTTACAAGGTCAGTATCGTAGAGGCTGTATGATAAAAGGTAGCAACAATTACAAGATTGGAAGGAATTCGATCACAAGTCATGGCGTGGGAAAGAGGCCAAAATGGAGGAATGCCCTGGCCTTTGAATTTATTCACAGAACAACTGCCTAAATGGAAAAGAGCGTATTAAGGTATTCACAAGAGCCATAAGTCATGAAAATGATAAGTGATGTCAACATTCGAGGACGAATGTTCCAAAGGGGGGAATGATGTTACGCCATACAATATTACGTCAATATTACATTCCGCAGTATTATATTACGATGATGTTACGCCTTGCACTACATTATGATGATGTTACGCTTCCCAGTATTAAATTACGACGATGTTGCACCATGTAGTATTGTACGTCGAATTTGTCGTAAGGTAATTGACAATCAGTACAAGGAAAATATTATTTGGAGATTATAAGTATTGTACTATTTCAAACAAGTGATAAGTAAATTCATGGAGGTGAGAGGGTGAGCGAATCAAAGAAAATGAATTTTGTCGAAATTCTACATTTTGGGGTAAAATACGGGCTAAGTCATAATACCCCGTATCTATGGACTAGTTCCATACAAGGTGCCACATGGCCATAGTAGAAGGGTGTGCAAAGTCTATTAAAAGTGAGTAGTAATTTAAGTAATTTGAGATAATTCCTAATTAGGTGGATAGTTGGGTAATTATTGGCTTAATGGGAGATTAACCATGTAATTAAGGATTTGTGGATAATTGTAGGAGGGGACAATGCCCTCCCCCATGTGGCAGCAAGTAAAGGAGGATTGGAGATGAGTAGGCTTTGGGAAATCTATAAGACAACACATGGAAAGAGGTGGATTAATACTTATCCTACACTTGACTTGGATTAGTACAAATTCAATATGTAAGTTACACAAAATGCCAAAAGGAAAAGAAATGTTATCTTGAATGAACATCAAGAAACCAAGTACGTAAGTGGGTTTTATGAGAAAGCTAGAGTTGTTTTCAATACCATGTTGAAAAATGGTCCATTTCCTACGGTGGATACCATCAATAATCTCATGCAAGCGTTAATTGTTGATGGTAGATTAAACGAGCTATATGTTCTGATTCAGGAACTACAAGATATGGGTTTCAAGATTAGTAAGTGTTATTCTTTTGATTCTTGAGGCATTTGCACAAGTTGGTGACATATTTGAAGTGAAGAAAATTTACAACGGAATGAGACCTGATGGATATTTACCTACATGCATCTTTATAGACTTAATCAGGTATGTTAAGGCTAAGCTCTTCCTTCATTTTGCATGATATCGTAGTTACACAAGTTTGTTAACGAGGCATAAAGAAAAATTCATGTCCCGAAATTTATGTATATTTTGCCTAGTTTTATAAGCTACAATATTCTCCTAATCGAGACTTCATATTCAATTGAGTTCTTTTCTTCCAGTCATGGGAGCAGGGAGTCTATATATACAGTATTACAGTATTTTCATTTCCATCGAGATATAATCAATGGGCAGGACCCTATTGGGAACCTCTGATTAGATGGTAAGTTATATACCGAGCCTACTGTGGCCGAGCGCCTACAAGCGAGCCCAATTGGTCGAGATACAATGACTAGTATGGCCGAGCACCTATGAGCGAGCCTACTACGACAGAGAAATTATATATATACCGATCCTTATAAGGCCGGACAACTATTTTACTTACTATATTGAGAGAGTTGAGTCAGTATCAGCAGGTAAGCATATCTTCAGATTATCTTTGACTTTCAGTTGCTTTCAGTTATTATATTATCAGTTCAGTTCAGCTTCCAGTATATTGCCTTACATACTCGGTACATTATTTCGTACTGACATCCCTTTTCTGGGGGCGCTGCATTTCATGCGTGCAGGTTCATACAGAAAGACGGGTAGACCTCCTTATTAAGTATTGCCCGAGTTTAGCTTGATCGGTAAGCTCCATGTCTTTCGGAGTTGCCGGGTCTAGAGCCTTATGTACATCTTGTATATATACGTATATATGTTATGAGTAGTTCGGGGAGCTGTTCCAATCACAGTATATCCATCTGTAGATGCTTGTAGATATATCTTGTCAGTTAGTATAGTATGTTGGGCTTACATGACTTGTATGTATATTTGGTTGGTTTGTCAGCTGTAATAATTATGACGGTCTTGTCGGCCTAGTTTTATATTTACATTTATTCAGCATTCGCATTTGTCTTGCAATGTGTCCCATGGCCAGAGTATGACATCATATGGTCAGAGTCCCTTAGTTGCAAGTTGGTACGGAAGGATAGGTGAGGCACTGGTTGCCGGTCTAGCCTCCCTAGGTTCGGGGCTTGATAAGGTAATAATGTCATGATTTCACGGTCTTGGTGCTTGAACTCTTAAAAATAGGGATATGAGGCCATTTGTATTTGTTGTGCATTCTCCTAATATTGAATCCCTTGTGTTTCTCTCCTTTATTCTCCATATTAAACCCTAGTCTCCTTTTTTGCTTCGTCGTTGCGTGTCCACTCTCTTGATTCCAGCTATCTTCGTTGTTTCCCAATTTTGTGCTTAAAATATTCTCCTTCAAGAATATGGTTAACGCACCCTCTGGCTCTGGTATGGCGGCTAACCCTGCCCCCTTGGCGGTACGTATGCCTTCTCATGACGACGATGTTTCTGTTACCCTTGAGGATAATAGATTTCCCACAGTGGAGGTAATTCCTCGTAGTGAAAAGACTAGATCTGAATTTTCAAAGTTACCTAAAGACGACCCTGAGGCCTTGAAATCAGTGATAAACTAGGTTGATCTCGCTGAATTTAGGGAAAAGTTCAATATTCTGACTCACATTGATTTGGTTCCGGCAGGACGTGATGTGGTACAGATACACGGCCCAGGATGTCTACGCGTATCCGTTCTATGTACGGGTATCCGTTCTATGTAGGTTATTTATTTCCTCTTCTCCCATTGGCGAATAAATTTTTCCGCTACAACGACGTCTGCCCGCCCAACTCTCCCCTTACATCTACAAGCTTATCCGTATACTGATGAAATATGCGGAGTTGGTTGGCCACGGGGTCTCTCTTCGCCACCTGATGCACCTCTTCACACCTAGTTTCTATAGGGGGACGATGCTACATCTTCGTCACCGATGAAGTAAAAATTTAGGAGTGAAGATGGACGACAAAGCAAATCATCAGTTCTGGCGCAACTACTTCTTCGTCAAGACCGATGACGTGGTGGCCAACGCGAGTGGATTCCCTGAGGCTTGGAATTATGCCCATAAGTATCTCTTTCTAAGCTTCTATTTTGCTCGTTTTAGTCGTAGTCTAACATTCCATCTTATTCTCGCGTAGCCAAGACTTTGACCTCTTCTTTGGTTGTGGACATTCATGACTAGATCAGCCAGGTCTTGCCTCACACAATGGGGATTCGTGAATGGCCGGCTTTTATCAAGAAATCCAGGCCCGCGCTTTCAGTGACCGGTGAGTTCGTCTATCTGTATTCATCTATACGTTTGTTATCTTTTGTCCATGCCGTTTTGACCTCATGGTCGCCTTCTTGTTACGATTTTGTGTAGGAAGTGTCAGTCTTCTAACTTTTCTTTTCTACCCCGAGGATCTTCGAGAAGGCAGAAGTCTCTTGCTCCTGCATTCCGCAAAAAGAAGGCATCTTCTGTTCCTTCTACCACTGTGAGGTCTGCTCGGTCATCGACTAAGCCTGCCGCGGGAATCTCAACTTCTCCTCTGCATCATCTAATAGGTGAGGACAATGAAGAGGAATCGTCGCTGAATGGTGATAATTTGCTTCCCCATAAGAAGAGATTTGTAGACATTAGAGAAAGAGTTGTCCGTGCGGGGAGCTCGGTGATGGAGGATTTCGTCATCCGAGAAATTACAACAATAGATCTTGGATAGTTACAGTCTATGATTCCACCGTCATCGGGGGCCAAGAAGGGTACGTCTCTCCCTGAGGCTACGATGGGTTTTGAGGGGCCATCGACGAGAGTCGCTGACACCTTACGCCAGGATCAACCATTGATATGTAAGGATTTTGACCGCTTATTTTCTCTCTTTTACTTGTGTTTTAGGTCGAAAATGCTTTAAGGTATTCCCGAAAACTAATGAAATGTGCTTGTTTACAGGAATGTTGCATTATAAGCCAAAGGAATCAAAATCAACTCATAAAGGGGTCAAAAGTGAATAAGAACCAAAACAGGGCAAAAAGGCTAACTGTGGGGGCCGCATAATTCTAATGTGGCAGCATAAGGAAGGTTTAGAGACTGGAATTTGAGCAAGTCAAGAGGTGCAGACCGCACAAATATTGTGCTGATGCAAAAGCCTATGTGCGGCCGCACTCAATATTATGCGGACCGCAATAGACGAGATTCAGAGAGTTGATATTTTGGCAAAATAAAGGAATGTGGACCGCACCAAAATTATGCGGCCGCAGGATGTCAAGTGCGGTCGCACACACAATTGTATAGTCTGCAAGAATGAAGATTCAGAGAGCTGGGTTTAAGTCCAAAGACAAGAATGAAGTGTCTTCTTCTGTGCGCACTGCAATCCTAAAGTATCCCGTCATCGCCTCGTTAGAAAACTCCTCGAGAAAATCCAATTGGGACAAAACTTGAGTGAGGGAAAAAGAGTGCGACTTTGGGGACCTCGTCCTTTAAGAGTTTAAGTACTTGAGGTGTGTAATGTTCCAGTTTTTTGGTAGTCGCTTTCCTTCCATTGTTTCTTGTGTGAATGACCCTTTGCTTACTACTGCCGTGATTTTGTATGGGTCGTCCCAGTTTGTTCCTAGTTTGCCTTCCCGTGGGTCTTTTCTTGCTTGTGTTTTAGCTTTAAGCACGTAGTCCCCGACTTTAAGTGGACTGATCTTTCCGTCTTATTATAGTAGCGTTCTGCTTGTCGCTTTTGCACGACCATTATTACGTATGCCATCTCTTTGTTCCCCCACGTCGTCGAGTTCCTGCCTTCTACTGTCATCGTTATGAGGTCCGATTTCATAGAAGTATCTTAGACTGGGCTCCCCGACCTCGACTGGTATTACTCCATCAGTCCCTAGACTAATGAGTATGGTGTTTCCCTTGTGCTCATTTTTGGCGTTGTTCGGTAGGCCTAGAGTACTTTGGGTAATATCTCCGGCCACAGTCCCTTGGTGTCTTACCTCGATTTGGTCTATCAACGAGTTGAGAAGGTGGACCACATTTTGGTCTCCGGTTGTGATGTTTTTGGTGGCTTCTGCTAATTTGGCGAGGCCGTCCGCCTCGATATTCTGTGCTTGGAGGATCTGGTCTAGCTGACATTCCTTAAACTCGGGTAGTGGTTTGCAGATTTTGGTCTGGTATTTTTGTAGTCTTTACTCCTTGATTTGGAAAGTTCCTGTGACTTGGTTGACTACGAGCTGAGAATCGCTGCGCAACCTTAACCGCTTTGCCCCACATTTGAGTGCTAGTCTTAGTCCTGCAATTACAGCCTCATACTCAGCCTCGTTGTTAGTCATGTCAAGGAACCTTATGGACTGGAAAATTGCTTCACCTGTTAGGACTTCGAGTACGAGTACCAGCCTGAGCCCTGATACGTTAGATGCATTGTTAGTGTATAGGACCCAGAGGTCGTGTATTTGGGAAGAAGCGTGGATGACTTCCTTTTTCACTTCGGGCAGTATGTGCGCACTGAAGTCGGCGAGGACCTGAGACTTTATCGCCGTTCGCGAGTCGATATGTAGTATCGTGCTCGCTTAGTTTGATGTCTCATTTGGCCAATCTTCCCCAAAGTTCGGGTTTGTGTAAAATGCTTCTTAAGGGGAAAGTTATGACGATCGAGATGGGGTTGCATTAGAAATTCGGTCTAAGCTTCTGTGAAGCTACGACTAAGGCTAGAGCTAGTTTTTCAAGATGGGGGTACCTCGTCTCAGCGTCGACTAGTGTCTTGCTAATGTAATAAATGGTAGATTTCATATTGGACTAAGACTGCGCTCGCAACTACTTCGGACACGGCAAGGTAGACGAGGAGAGGTTGTCCTGGTTCCAGTTTTGAGAGCAACGGTGGCAATGATAAGTACACCTTTAACTCCTTTAGTGCTTGGATGCACTCAGGGGTCCATTGGAGTCCGTTCTCCTTTTTGAGTACGCCGAAGAACTTGTGGAACCTATCGGAGAATCGCGAGATGAACCTCGACAGAGCGGCGATACATCTAGTTAGCTTTTGGAATTTTCTTTTGGAGGTCAAGTGCTCTGGTATACCCTCGATGGCCTTGATTTGCTCGGGATTGATCTCGATTCCCCTCTGCAACACTAGGAAACCCAAGAATTTCCCTGAGGCCACGTCGAATGCACACTTTTTGGGGTTCAACTTCATGTTGTATTTCCTGAGTATGCCGAAGGCTTCTCTTAAATGGTCGATGTGATCTTCTTTCTTTTGGGACTTGACCAACATGTCATCGGTGTATACCTCCATCATTTTTCCGAGTTTTTCTTTGAACATCTTCGTCACCAGCCTTTGGTAAGTTTCCCCCGCATTTTTCAGTCCAAAAGGCATGACCCTGTAGCAATACGTCCCCTGGTGGGTGATGAAGGTGTTCTTTTTCTGGTCCTCTTCCTCCATAAGGATCTGGTTGTAGCCCGAGTAGGCATCCAAGAAACTCAGCAACTCATGCCCGACTGTCGCATCAATGAGCTGGTCGATATGAGGTAGTGGAAACAAGTTCTTGGGTCAAGATTTGTTTAGCTCGGTGAAATATATGCACATCTACCACTTGCCGTTCTTCTTTTTCACCATGTCCACATTGGCGGCCCATTGGGGTTACTTCGACTCTTTCACAAAGCCATTTTCCAAAAACATTTCCACTTCTTCGAGCACTGCGTCATTGATTGCGGAATGAACTTATGTCTAACCTACCTTATTAGGGATAAAGTGGATCGACGTTCAATCATTGTGTGCGGATCTTCCTTGGGATACTTGGCATATCTGCATGGCTAAAAGCAAACAAGTCCGCATTAGCAATTAGAAATTTGCAACACTCACCCGGTTCTTGGAGTTTGCAGCCGATGTAAGCTTTCTTGCTGTGGTCGCTGACGTATAGCTGAATGGGGTCGAGGTCCTCTATGGCTGATTCTATGTCCTCGGCCACATCGGGGTCTCTGATGACGTCCTTGATGTCGTCGCCCACTGACCTCGACCCTGTTTATTGCTATGCTTCCTTCTCTTTATCTCTCATTTTTTGGGTGGTGATCCTGCCCAAGTCACACCTTAAATTGGGGTTTTGAAGTGGTCGATTGCAATAATAATACCCAACTAGGACTCGGGATCGAACCCACAAGGAGCGTAGATGGGATTAGTGGTATATATTTGGACTAAGCGCGTAAAGTGTCTAAGTTGCACTTCCACAACCTTTGTTTGGATTTTACTTCTAAAATTATACTACGGTTTGCAAATGTAAAAAATGGAACTAGAGAATAATTTGTTTGTTGTTGTTTTTCAAATATGTAAAAGGTCTAGGGCTGTAACTTCCACCTAGGTGTTTGCCTCATGGATTATAAGCTTTAGAGAGAGTTTCGTTGGTCGGGGTGTATTATAGAAATCAACACACAATTACCCACTCAATACCTCTCAGTAAGAGGGTGGTTTTTCCCAATTTGGCTTTCTCAACTCCAAATGGGTATTGTACAAAACAATTGATAAATTACTCAAGTTGGATTTTACTATATCTAGATTCAACCCTTTGATTGAGACTATCAATCTCTTGATTTCATCCCAAATTCTTGTTAGCCAAGTTTTCCTAGACTAAGTCTCTTTTTCTCAAGTAGAGACCAATTCAAACAGGCTTGAACCAATGTCTACAACCATTAATTCTATAATTATAGCAAGAACTAGGCTAAATAATACACACCCAACCATAAACAATCCTTAAATCAAACACTCATTATGTTCCCACACTAGGGTTGGGTCGCAACCCTAACTAAAAATTTAGCTACTCATAGTGGGTAATGAAAAAATAAATAAGAAAAGATGATAAAACTCATGTTTAAATATAAATAGATAAAAATCCAATGTAAAATCAACAATATAAACTAAAGTTTCCTAAAAGAGTAAAGAAAAACGGCTACTGGACTTTTGGCAAAACTTAACCTACTTTCGTCAAAAGTGTCTATTTATACACAACTTAAATTTCGGACAAAATTGCCTTTTCAAAGGTTCTGTGACCGCACAATTTTATATGTAATCCTCACTTTGCTTCATCTCTTGACAGGAGTTGGTTCTGCTGCCACATCTCTTGAGTTCTGCGAACCGCACAATTCTGGGTGCGGCCGCACAATTATAGTGCAGTCCGCAGTTCTTGTTGGCTTGGATGTGCAACCCTTTGAACCTTGACTTCTACGACCGCACAATTATCGTGTGGTCCGCACTTTACATTGCAGCACTGTTGATTTTTCTTTATGTTTTGCGGTCGCAGACAGAATTCTGCGGTCCGCACTTGAGCCTTTTTGCTTGAATTTTTTCCTTGTTCAAAAGCACTCCTTGAGTTAAATGTCATCATAATGGATCATTTTCCAATTCACCTGCAAGTAAGCATATTTCATCTATTTTCGGGAATACCTTTAAGCATTTTTGAACTAAAACGAAAGTCAAAGGGCGCAAATAGGTAGTCAAAATCTCACTTATTAACTCCCCCAAACTTAAGCTTTTGCTTGTCCTCAAGAAAATAAGATAATTATCACCTTCACAAGAAAAGAGCTATTCCACCTAATCTACGGTGAATCAAACACACATCAATTGGGACCAACAATTACCCACCCAATCATGAATTATCAACAAGGCAATGTTTTGAAGTTTTACGCACAAATAGCTCTAATGTGACACTTGAGCATCAAGAGTTGACTTTACTCATCATGGAAGTTCGCTCTTTCATGTAGGTCGCTGTGGATCCCAAACTCTTCCTCCTATACTCTCTATTAGCTTATCTCACTTAAGAATGTAGCACTCAATTCAAGGATTTATGAAAAGTTCGCTCATCTCTCTCAAAAGAATGTCACAAGTACAGCTCTAAGTACCATATTCTTGCTCCTCATGCAAATCACCACTAATGTAAACTCGCTCGACCTGAAATCACGTAGTGATTTTTCGGAATATAATGAAGGCTTTTGGACTAAGGTAGGAAATGTTAGAATATAACATGTTCATCTTTCCTTAAGCACTCCATTTTCTCTTTTTGGCTCATGTTTTTCCGACTCTTTGAGTCATTTTCTTTTTCCTTAAGGGCACTAGAGAAACATGACATCACTCTTTCTTGGTCATGATATTCATTTTCTCGTTCTTTGTTTTATCCATGCCTTGCACTTTTTCTTTTCTTTGAATCCCTTCAACTCTTCAATTTATTCACTTTCCTTTTGTATTTTTCTTTTGTTCTTTCTTTCTTTTTCTTTTCCTTTCCTTTTCTTCATTTATTTTATCTTTTTGTACCTTGATACCATTTTCAAACTCCTCGTCTCTCCCCCAAACTTATGTTTTCGCCAATTATTTCTCATGAGTTTTAAGGAAAGCTCGGGTGTCAAGAGAGGGTCACTATAAATCGGGTAAAGGCTTGTAACATGGTTATCAAATGAGAAAGACTTTAGGCTATAAAGGGTTGACTAGGGGTAACATCATTGGTGGGCCATGGAAAATTTCAAAACGGGTCAAGGAGAACCTACAATCACTTCTCAAGCCAAGCAAAACTTAGAATTTCTCCTAGAAACACATTCGGGGCAAGTTCTAGAACATTCGAGCGGGTACTTGGATTTGCAACAAAATATCTCACCTCTCACACAACTGTATTGTTAAGAGGATAGAGTACAGAGCCCACAACAATCGTATTCAAGATTGAAAATCACTAATGATTCAACTAAACCACTCGATGATTGCCTAAGTCAACACAAGAGTCACAAGATCACTAACTAGAGTCATTTCATTCCAAGAACTTGTTTTTAATCATAAGTGTGTAGTTAAGTGTGTTGGTACCAACAAAAGCATGCTTTACTCTCTTATTCATTATTACTACTATTTTTACCTAAACATAAAAAATGGACTCAATTCCTTAAAAAGGTTGTCACGCCATCCATCGTTGGGAAGAATCACCCAGTTCACACAAAAACCACCTTTGGAAACAACCATGGCATTAAGAAAACCAAAGACTTATTGATCACTTAAACATAAAAAGAATCTACCCAAATCAAAAAGAAGCTATTAAAGTAAATAAGAAGCTAGACTACTAAGAAATCAAAATAAAGAAGTTATGAAATAGACTACTGAAGGCAAAAATGAATATACAAACCGAGAACTAGAAAGAGAATATATACATCAATAGAGAGGGAAAAATATATACATAATGAAAAAAAAAAAAGAGTATTGTAGTTATTACAGGACAATGTCAAATGTCATATCAAATCAAAATGGACCACCTCACTGAATAAAAATAAGCATTATCCTCAATTCTTAACAAAAATCAAAATAAGGAAGGGAAAGCGTAGAGAGAACTCCCTATGTGGTATCAGTGTGCATAGCAACATCACTACCCTCAGGCTCCTCATCAGCAGTGTGGGCAGCAAAGTCTGGCTCGTCAGACTGGCCAACTGGTGCCACTGGTGCTGATGGTGATGCTGGGTCTGTTGGTACTGATGGATCTGTCTTCATCAGTAATTAAAATGGAAGATCACTAGCTGTTGCTAACTTGGTCACCTCTTTTCTCAACTTGTCCACTGATTTTCTTGAAGCCTGAGATTTCCTCATCTTCTTCACCTGTTTACCTAGCTCCTCAATAGCTCCCCCACGTGCCACCAAGGTATCCATGATGGTCTTCTAATTATCCAAGATTTTCTTCAATGTTTCCTCCACTAATGGAGGAGCACTCACCCTTCCTGACAACCACCGACATGTTGGCCAACATGATGGAACCCACATTGATTGGGTACCGGCCATGATAGATGCCACTAATACTGCCATGGGTACTGGAAGATTGTTCTCATTTTGGCTCGGGTCTATGCGGTTGCACACAAATGTTTGCCACCCTTTTGTTCTCATCCATGGTGGTGGTGGTCCTGGAGCTGCTAAAATCTCTTCTAACCAAGGGCGAGCCGCATCACCCATTGAAAATTTCTCCAAATATTGCACCGGCTCTACCTCCTCGAACCCCAAGTAAGTGTTCGGGGTGCTCTGATCAAATCTGAGCTTTAAGTTCCTCACCTTGGTCACCTTAGTCCCTTTTTTGATATGTGCCACATTGGAATAGAACTCTCGGAATAAATGCTCCCTGGCCTCCATAACGCTCTGAGTGAACCATGTACACCCTTTTCTCTCGCTGAACTGCTTGGCCACATTCGGATTGAATCTATCCAAATCCTTCAAAAGAAACTATCGCTCAAGTGTGCGCGTTCTCTAGAGCCGTGACTCTTGGAGCCTGGTAAAGGATGTCAGGCTCACGAATCTATGTTCTCTTTTTCTTTAACCTCTCTAGGCCGAAAACTCTAGTATCACCCCACCTACCATCATCTGGAATATCATCATCATCAACAAATGTGGATGGTGCGGCGGGGATGTGAGTAGATGAGGGTTCTGAACCCTAGCTACTATCGTCCGAACCCTCAAAAGAGTTTGCTGAGGTGGAAGGCTCATTTGGAGCTGGTATCTCCCAGGGAATTGTTGTGGCTGAGATTGAGCCTCCGGTTGTGCCTCCACTGAGTGACCTGCTTCACTGGACATGATGTAAGAACTTGATTCATAGGGCTCTGTGGCCCTACCTCTCCCTGTGGTTGGCTTCTTTGATATACCTTTTTGGACTGATGGAGGTTGGGTACCCCTGCCTCGACCTCGGGAGGGTTCACCCCTCTCCTTAGAAGTATCACCGTGTCCCCTTGATCGAACCATTGTCATTAATAAAGTGATGCAGGGAGAATCTAAGATGATGAAGTGAGTGTGATGCTTGAATCAATCTTAGTACATTGTTCTTGCATTGGTGTCAACTGTTCAGAGTGCCTAAAGTTTGAATAACGTGAGGAGGCCACTATTTATAGTTGACAGATTAGAGAAAAGTTTTGAAGCTGAGTGCGGCTGCAAAAGTTTGTGTGCGGTCCGCACTCTTTACCTGGTACCGGTTGCTTTCCCTTACGATCTGGGGTCCGCACAATTTTTAGTGCGGTCGCAGATTTTTGTGCGGACCGTACAATTCCTTGTGCGGCCGCATATCGTCCATTTATCTGCAATGCAAACTTCAGAGAGTTTGCATTTTTGGATCTCTCGGCCGCACAATGAATTGTGCGGCCGCAGACTCCTTTATGCTATAGCCATCAAGATTATGCGCTTCGCACAATAAATGTGCAGTCCACACTTTTTCCACACTTAGCCATTTTTCGAGCACAGTTCCTGCAAAGTACACTCATTCCTGCAACACAGTTCAAAACCAGTTAGCACAAAACAAGACCTATCTAAAGAATAAGGAAAAGAAAAAGAAAAAGAAAAAGAAACATGGGTTGCCTTCCAAGAAGCGCTTGATTAACATCGCGACACGACGCAGATTACCATCAATCACTTGAAATGAATTAATGCCATGACGTGTCCATCATCAACTTTTCCCAAACAATGCTTCACCCGGTGACCATTGACTCTAAACACATCATCATTTTTATTCTTCAAGTCTAATACACTAAAGGGTGTCACATTCGCAACCTCAAACGGGCCACTCCATTTAGATTTCAACTTTCCCGAAAACATTCATAACCAAGAATTAAACAATAACACAAGATCACCTTCTTTGAGCTCCTTGTTCCGAATGTACTTGTAATGGAGGTACTTCATCTTCTCCTTGTATAAGTAAGAACTTGTATATGCATGTTACCGAAATTCATCTAGATCATTCAATTGGGCCACTCTTAAGTTGGCGGCGACATCCCACTCAAGATTTAGCTTCTTCAATGTCCACATGGCCTTGTGCTCAAGTTCCACCAGAAGGTGACAAGCTTTCCCGAACACCAACCAGTATGGAGACATCCCAATCGGTGTTTTGTAACCCGTCCTATAAACCCATAGAGAATTATCAAGTTTCTTCAACCAATCCGTCCGGTTGGCATTCACTGTCTTTGACAAAATACTCTTGATCTCCCAGTTAGAGACTTCCACTTGCCTGCTTGCTTGAGGATGATAGGGGGTAATGACTTTGTGAGTGACACTATACTTGGTGAGTAAGGTATCAAAATCTTTGTTGCAAAAATGTGATCCCCCATCACTTATAATGGCCCTTGGAGTACCAATCTTTTAAAGATGTTATTTTTCAAAAATGCCACCACACTTTGAGTTCATTGTTGGGTAGAGCAACGACCTCAACCCACTTTGACACATAGTCCACAGCTACCAAAATGTAGGTGTGAACGGTCCCATGAAATCAATGCACCACATATAAAAAATTTCAATCTCCAAGATGGTGGTGAGTGGCATCTCATTTTTCTTTGAAATCCCACCGGCTCTTTGACATTCATCACAACGCTTGACTAGATCAATTGTGTCCTTGTAGAGAGTAGGCCAGGAGAATCCACAACTCAACACTTTTGCCGCTGTTCTCGCTCCACCATGGTGACCACCATATGGTGAAGAGTGGAAAGCCTCAAGAATTTCAACTTGTTCCTCCTCTGGCACACACCTTCGAATCACACCATCGATACAAATCCAGAAGAGGTACGGTTCATCCCATAGTAGTCAAGCGATCTCGTTTGAGCTTCTTTCTTTGGTTTGAAGAGAAATCAGTTGGTAAAATACCACTCACAAGATAATTTTCTAAGTCGGTGAACCATGGAATCTCGGTCATTGAAATGGCTAGAAGTTGTTCGTCGGGGAGGGAGTCATTGATTTCAAGGCCGTTGTCACACCTCCTACTTTCCCGAATGGAAAATAGGGGAGTATTTCCAATTAAAATGACATTATTCGAAATGAGATTATTTATTTAATTTTTTAGAGTCTCCACTCGGAATTATTTATTTACGGTGTTTCGAGTCACCCATTTATTTTAAATCCCAAATCGAGGAAATTTGACTCTATTCTTAAGTCTGTGAAACCAGAAGACCGGGTAAGGAGTTCTGTTAACCCGAGAGAAGGTGTTAAGGCATTCCCGGATTCCATGATTTTAGCACGGTCGCTTTACAATCCACACTTGGCTTATTAATTGATTAATTTTGTATTTTAGAACCTATGTGCAATTTACCTTTGCCGTTTATAATTATTCAATTATTCATAATTAATGAATTATCTTGAAACAAATCATGCATACGTGTATTCGTTTTGTTTAGTGCGCTAAAAACCATGTCACGCATACGTGTACATAATTGATAGCCCTTAATTAATATTAAATTTATTTGGCCAAAGTCACGTAAACATGTACCTTGGTTTTATTTTGAAAATCGGCGCTTAAATCACGCGTACGTGTACATAATTTATCACGCTTAATTATTTAAGAAAAGCTTTGCCAAAGTCGCGTGAACTACCTTGAATTTATTTGAAAAATCGTAATCACGTCACGCAAACATGTACGCAATCATGGTAGTAGTTTTTAAAAGAAGAAAAAACCGCGCCTAAAAGCATTTCTACGAGTATTCCTTTCTACCTAAAATGAATTTCCTTTAAAGCATTGACTTATTTACTTTCCTAGTCTAACATGAATTTATCCAATTATTGTTTAACCAAAGAATTAGATTCTTTGCCCAAAGCTATTTTAAGAAGAACACGGGTTTCTGATAACCAAATAATAAGATTATAATTGTAGGCAAACTTGTAAATGGAAAGCAGTAAGATGCACAAAAAGTAAGTATATTGCAATAGTAGTTCGGATGTCCCTTTACAGGTTATATTTTACTCCTTTATATAGGGAATTTCCTAATATAACGTCTGCCTTTTTCAGTGATTGAGCATTAATGACTAATTATGACATTAATGTAACGTTATAATGAGTAACTGTAACTGTTGCGTGAATGTTGTGTAACGTGTGGATCATTAATTGAAGATCTCTGAATCCGCCCTTTATTCCGACCAGATACATTTTGATCGTGTCTCTTCATCTTCTCAATTAGGTTGAGACTTCCGTAGCTAATTAATCCGTGGGTGTGATTTGTCGTGCCTCTTTTTCTCATACCTCTTCATAGAGTCCTGTCCAGTTGTCGTGTCTTTATTGCTCCACGTAGACTGCTGAGTCCCCCCACTTACCATATATTTATCGATCAATATTTGGTAAGTGGATACTCATTTATAGCGGGTATATTTTGCCGTCGCTTCACTCGAATCATTGCATCTTTTTCTGTACGTAAGCGTCGCTTGTCACTTCCATT
This sequence comes from Nicotiana knightiana, assembly GCA_005239525.1. NCBI lineage: Eukaryota > Viridiplantae > Streptophyta > Magnoliopsida > Solanales > Solanaceae > Nicotiana > Nicotiana knightiana. Next base: position 24,459 of record ML397735.1, on the reverse strand, counting down.
TAGTGCTTATGCCACGTGGCATTTTCGGGTTGGTTCTGCAATTGTTCAGCGCCTTTTAGGGCTTCTTTGCGGCTGCATCAGCCACGAAGTGACATCTTCAATTACGACTGTCACATCATTGTTTTTTCCCATTTTTGACGCTTATCTTCGAGTATAAATATCCCCTTTTCTTTTCTTTCACGAAAAACTTCTAACTTTCAAACTTTATTTGTAAAGAACTTTTTCCTTGTCTTTGTAGATATGTCTTCTTCAAACCAATCTAAGAGAGTCATAAACGTAGATGATTTGACGCCCTCTTCTGCTCCAACACGGAGTAGGAGAGGCGGCAGGTTGAGGAGTTTAGGTTCTACTCCTTCAAGGGGTTCTTCCTCTTCTCAAATTACTTCTCCTCCTTCTTCTAGGTCTTTAACTTCTCCGAGGGCTAGGGCTTCTAGATCTTCGTCCAAAGGTAGAGAACGTCACGAACCTTTGCGCGAACCGAGGGTCGATGAAATAGTACCTGCAGAGTTCACCTTTGCTAGGGATAGTCAGGCCCTTAGAGATCAGGTTTCTTCATTATCATCTCTTGATAGTGTTGACAAGTACCCTACCAACTCACTGAAGGTTTAATTCCTCTTATACGCAAGGACTGTCATTGGAGTTCCAATTTTCCTGTAATCATTCCAAATAGTAATCAAAGAATAACGTCTTACAAGATGGGGCATTCTTTTTTTTTATACCTATCCCTTTACATTAGGGTTCAAGCCTCTCATCGACCTAGTAATCATCGAGTTCTGTCGATTTTTCAAAATTTGCTTGGGACAAGTCGGTCCTCTTGTATGGCGAGTCGTTGCATGTCTTAGATACTTGGTTACCTTAGCTTCGAACCCTTTTGCCTTTCATCATCTTATTCACCTCTATTTCCCAATGTTTCTCCGTCAAGGAATTTTTACCCTAGCTGCTAGGAGTAAAAGGGTGTTAGTGACTTCTGAAGATGATAAGGATCGAGGTTGGTTTCTTCAGTATGTTGCTGTTCCTACTGCTGGTTTAGTAGGTGAAGAGAATCTTCCCATCCCTGAGAAGTGGAATTTTGCACGTGAGTACATTTTTTCTCACATTCCTTGCTTTTTTCTTTAGATATTTTATCAATACCGTAGCTGTTTCTTCTTTTTGCAGCAATCATGGGAACCGTCGAGAATGTCTCCGGTTTCAGAGATTGGGTAGAAAAGCTTTTGTTAATTTCTCCATTGGAAGAACGTTCGTGGAAGTACCTATCTGAGAGGTTTGGTTGGAGAGTTAAGACTCATGGTAAGTGAAGTTTTTATTTGTACTTGTTTATTCCTTTGAGCATTATTTAACACTTTCCTTTTGACAGGGTTTCCTGCTCGTGGAGTTTCTGCATCCGTGTCTGTTCCCAAGTTATCCCTGGCTCAGGCCCAGGAGATCATTTCAAGCTCTTCTTCTTCAAAGATAAAAGCAGGTGGGTCAAGGACCTCGGGAGAAGAGGAGGAAGAGGAGGGAACTTTGGTCCATAGGTCACGCAGAAAGAAGGTGGTCTCAGACGACGAGTCTACACCCGTCATCGTGCCTTCCGTGCCTGAAGTTGGACTTTCTGCCTCCGAGGATGCTACTCCCTCTCCCGTGCGTGAATCTGTTGGTCAATTGTTCCATGAAGGCTTTGGTTCTGTTGTTGATGAAGCTCCCTTGGCTGTTTTCTCTCCAACTCTTAGAGAACTCCCTTCAACTGTTCCAGTTATTTCTCCTGCTCCCGTGCCTATTCCTGCTCCTGTCGTTGCTCCCTCTCCCGTGGCTTTTTCGGCCCCTCAGACTTCCTCGCCCGTAGCTCCTGCATCTCTACCTGTTTCCATGCCTTCTGTTACAGAAGTAGGGTTTTCCAGCGGAGAGATGAAGCAGGTGATAATAGAAGTTCCAGCGGAGGGTAGTCTCTTTAAAAATTCTGGCCAGCCTGATATGTGGTTGAAACCGTTGATAGGCCCGACAGAGAGAGCTAAGTTGGACAGCATAGTTCCCTTACATGGGCTAATGAAATCGTGCATACTTCTTTAAAGGTAAAATGCATTTTCTTGTGTTCATTCTTGTGCATGTTTTTACCATATCTAATTGGATTTCTTTTGCATATCAATCTTATTGGCTGGCACGGAGCTTATGAAAAGGATTTCTCATACGGGGCAGGAAGTGAAAGAATGGCGTGCGAAAGCATACAACTGGACAGAGCAGTATAAAAGGTTAAGGCTCGACATGGAGGCTGTAGAAGAAGAAAAATGTACCTTGGAGCAGCAAGTGAGGGTCATGACAACATAGTTGGCCGTGGAGAAGGCATCCTCTGATCAGTTAGACAAGGATAAGACCGTCCTAGAGTCCTTATTCACGGAGCAACTGTCTTGTGCCTCTGAAGAGGTCAGGAGTTTGAAGGCCTTACTAGACCAAAAGGAGGAGTATTTGAAAGAATTAGTTCAATCCCTTACTCAGACCCAGGAGGATCTCCGTAACTCTTTGGAGAAAGTTTAATTCCTGGAAAGGTCTTTCGCTCCTTTAAGGGCCTCTAATGATGCTGCTGTGACTGAGGGGCATGAACTAAGAGCTGAAGTTATGCTATGGGAGAAAGATTATGAAGCTATTGAAGATAGGGCAGCTATCGATGTTAGTTGGGCGTATATGAACTCTCGGCTCGACACATTGACTGAAATGAGCCGAGAAGGTTTCGACCTTGATGCTGAAATTGCAAAAATCAAGGAGTCCATTGAGAAGTCTCAACAAGGTCAGAATCTCTCTTCACCTGAAGGTGAGGCTCTTGCTGCTCAAGTCTCTTCGTCCCAAGCCGCTCCTGCTCCTTCTGCCAGTGAAGTCAACCCCCCTCCTGAAGAAATTTAAGAAGTTGGTTCCTCCCTTTTTTTTTCTTTTGTCTCAATTGGTGATTACCCCCAGTCCCATCGGGGGTAAATTTGGATCTCTTTAAAGTCCCCAAATGACAACTTAGGGGCACCTCAATGTATAAAAATTCTATATGGCTAAGTATAAGTTAATACTTAGTTTTTACTTAGCCGTTTTAATATATTAATGCAAGTATGACTTTTGTTTTCCGTTGAGTTTCTGTTTCACTCTTTAAGTCTTTTGCATGCTTTATTTTTTGAGGTTTTAGTTTTACCTCTNTGTCATATTAAATGTGTGCCTTTTTGTAGTAGGCATAATTTATGGAAGAGGGCCCTTTTTTGATCGACACTTAATGAAGAAGACGTCTCAACTTCATAAAGGTGTAATAATGCAATAGAGTGATAGGAATTTTTCACATGTTTAAGAATGTTTCTGAGGAAAGTTTTTTGTTTGAACTTTCACAACTTTTTACATGTGTTTGATTATCGTCTAAAACTCATGTTGCAACTGTTTTCTATTAACAAATTTGATATACACGTGTATTTCATAACTGTTTTCTGTATGTAATAGTTTTTTTGAGTTAATACAAGAGGGCAACTGTTTTTCATTCGTAACAGTTTATTCAAATTGGGGTTTTCATCCGTAACTATTTTTGTTGACAACAATTTTCAATAAGCACGAGGGAAATGCTCTTACATCCGAACCTGTTTTACAGTTTTTTGAACTAGTACAAGAATTTTGATCTTTCATCTGTAACTGTTTTAGTTGATAACAGTTTTCTATATGAGTACAAATATTTTGTGCCTGTTTTTAGTTACAACAGTTTTGAATGAGTACAATGATGATGATGTTTTATCCATAACTGTTTTTGGTTACAAAAGTCTTTCTTTTGAATAAGTACAAAGATGTGCATTTCTTCCTCGTGGCTAACATTGCTAACATTTTGCCTTTTAACCTGAACATGTTCGAAGGTTTTTTGGATTATAGGCTTTGTGTTTGAGTCTTTGGCTCTTTCGATTTTGCTCGTATCACTTGATTTGTTGGGTAGATGGATCTTCAGGCTCGAGCTTTAACTTTTTGATAGTCTTTTTTGCTTCGTCTTTGCCTTCCATACTGTATAGTCCCCCAAGTATTTGAGCTTTGAAGAATGAAATCTCGAGCACTTGACTATTCCTTCCTTGTGGTCCTTTTCCTGAAAAGGAAAAACATACTGGACTCGAAGGTATATAATTTTTAGATGATGACTGCTTAGCCCTTTAAAACGTCCATCAAAAAGTATAACCCTGGACCGGGAATTTAGTTATTTCCTCGCATATTTGTAGGTCTAATATCATCATCTGGTGATGGGTTAGCTTTATGCCTATCATCTAAAAAGGTTAGTAAAATTTCAAATGTTCAAAGTAAAATCGAACGTGTGATACCTGACCGTGGGTACTTCTTTTCCTTAAAAGTAGTACTCTTCTGCTTCTACCCATTTTGTAAAATAGTCGGTTAGCATGAGCAAAAATCGTACCTGTCCTTTAGCTATGGGAAGAGGTCCCACTATGTCCATACCCCATTTCATGAAGGGCCATGGGGATATATTGGATGCAATAATTCCGCTGGTCGATGCATGTTATTGGCAAACCTTTGGCATCTATCACATTTGGATACGAAGTTCTTGGCCTCTTCTTCCATCTTAGGCCAATAGTATCCAACTCTGATTAGGGTTTTTATTAAGGATCTCACCCCTGAGTGATTTCCACAGTGTCCTTCGTGGACTTCTTTCATCACAAACTCCGTTTGGTTAGGTCCGAGGCATTTTTCTAGGGGCCCGCCGAACATCTTGCGATATAATGAGTTGCGAATGCGGAAGTACCATGCAGCTTTGAGGCGAAGTGCTTGAGCTGTTTTCTTGTCTTCAGGTACGATGCCATTCTGCAAAAAAAATTAGGATTTCATATCTCCAATCCCAGGTTAAATTGTTGAAAGTTACCTCATTTCTATCCTGGTCGATCACTGAATGGAATAGATGAACGACAATTGCATTGTCTTTTTTTGTTACTTTCGTGACTGCTGCGAGGTTAGCTAATGCATCTGCTTCTGCATTTTCCTCTCTAGGTATTTGTACTACCTTCCATGTTTTGAATTGTCTCACGAGATCTCGTGCCTTTTCCAGACATTGTTGCATCCGAGTCTCTTGAGCGATGTAAGTCCCCTGCATCTGATTTACTACCAGTTGAGAGACGCTTTTGATTACGATGAAATCTCTCGTGCGAGTTCTAGTCCTGCAATGACAACTTCGTACTCTTCTTCATTGTTAGTTATAGGATACCATTTGATAGCCTGTCGTGTCTTTTCACCCGTGGGTGATATTAAGACTATTCCTAAGCCGACACCTTTTATATTGGAAGAACCATCGGTAAAAAAGGGTCCATAGACCCGGATTAACACCGTTGAAGAGTTGTAACTCTTTTTCCACTTCAGGGACAATGCTATTACTAAAGTCAGCGACAAAATCAGCTAAGATTTGAGACTTGATTGCAGTCCTAGGCCAATATATTATTTCATGCTCACTTAATTCTATGGCCCACTTGGCTAATCTTCCTGATAGTTCTTGTTTATGCAGTATGTTTCTTAATGGATACGAGGTCACAACTGTGATTGGATGACATTGAAAGTATGGCCTTAATTTTCTAGATGCCATGATTAGAGCTAAGGCTAACTTTTCTAGATGTGGATATCTAGTTTCAGCATCTAGTAATGTCTTGCTCACATAATAAATAGGAGATGGTTTACCTTTATTCTCCCTTACCAATACTGCACTTACAGCAATTTCAGAGACAACAAGGTGGACGTATAGCCGCTCTCCCTCCTTCGGCTTTGACATCAACAGAGGTTTTGATAGATAAGCCTTTAGGTATTTGAGAGCCTATTGACATTCTTCAGTCCATTCGAATCGATTTTGCTTTTTGAGAACTGCAAAGATTTTGAAACTTTTCTCGGAAGATTTGGAAATAAATCTTCCTAAGGCTGCAATTCTTCCCGTTAGTCTTTGAAATTCTTTTTATTTATAAGTACATCAGGTATTTCTTCTATAGCTTTAATTTGATCAGTATTTACCTCTATTCCCTTGTTTGATACAAGGAAACCCAAGAATTTAGTTGATTCCACGCCAAAAGCGTATTTTTCTGGATTAAGCTTCATATTATACCTGCGTAAAATGTCAAAGGCAATAGAGAGGTGCTGGAAATGGTTTTCCGCCCGTGTTGATTTTACCAGCATGTCATCAATGTAAACTTCCATTGTTTTCCCAGATGTTCTTGGAACATCTTGGTCACTAGCCTTTGATATGTGGCTCCAGCGTTTTTTAAGCCAAAGGCATGACTTTATAACAATAAGCCCCCCTGCTTGTAAGAAAAGAGGTTTTTCCTCATCTGAGATATCCACTTTAATCTGATTATAACCAGAATACACATCTAGAAAGCTTAACAATTCATGACCTGCGGTGGCATCAATTATTTGATCTACATGTGGTAATAGGAATGAATCTTTGGGGCATGCTTTATTTAAGTCAGTATAATCTACGCATACTCTCCATTTTCCATTTGTTTTAGGTACTACCACAGTGTTAGCTAGCCAGTTAGGGTACGTTACCTCTCGTATTGATCCAATCTTTAAGAGTTTCTGTACCTCTTCGTCAATCACTTGGTTCTTGAATGGTCCTTGCTTTCTTTTCTTCTGCTTAACAGGTACGAATGATGGATCTTCATTTAGTTTATGAGTCATTACCTCTAGCGGGATACCTGCCATATCTGAGTGGGACCATGCAAAGCAATATACATTAGCCTTTAAATGATTAATTAACTTACCTCTTCGACCGAAACTCAACCTCGTGCCTATGTACACTTTCTGTTCAGACAATGGAATAGCTTCGATCTCTTCCGTAGTTTTTTTGATGTGCTCATTTTCCTCTGGTTCACGAATGACGTCCGGTCTGGAATCTACATCCGTGTGGTCCAATGCCTCTTCCGTGGTGACTTGATTCACTTTCTCGTAAGTATTTTCTTTCGTACTTGTTTCAACAGTAATACCTTCCGTCCCTATTTGGGTAGTAATTTATTCCATGCCTGTTTGGGCGGTGTCATCTGCTTGGGAGACTTCTTTATCCCTTGATTCTTTCACCTCTACTTTTTTGTTGTAGTGTACCACGGAATTTATATTTCTCGCGGTTTGCTGATCGCCTCTAATTTGATGAATCCCCCATTCAGAGGGGAATTTTATTACCTGATGCAAGGTGGAGGGTATTGCTTTCATGTCGTGGATCCATGGAATTCCCACAATTACGTTATAATCCATGTCAGTATCGATGACTTGGAACCTGGTACTTTTGATTACTCCCTCAGCATAAGTGCTAAGTTCAATTTCTCCTATTGTTATAACAGTAGAGTTATCAAACCCTGATATGGCGCGTGCCCTTGGGATTACTTGATTCCCCAATAGCATTTCTTCCTCGACTCTTAGCAAAATGATATTGACTGAACTACCTGGATCAATCAACACTCTTTTTACGTTAGTTTCATGAATAAGTAAATATATTACCAGAGCATCGTTGTGAGGGAGCATTAATTCGTCGATATCTTCATCATCGAAGGTTATATCGTCTGCTTCCAGATTTTCACGAACCCGTGTGTAATTGTGAACTTCGTGGTCATTTTGCAGACCACTCCATTTACTTCTTCACCTCTGTGTATCACGTTGACGGTTCGTTTTGGAGATGGAGGTTTTGGGGGATCCTGCATGTTCTTCATGTATGCCTGTTTACCTTTTTCACTGAACAATTCTGTCAAATAGCCCTGTTTCAATAATTGTTCTACCTCACCTTGCAAAAATCTGAAATCTGCAGTTCTGTGTCCATGATCATTATGGAATTCACACCAGAGATCTGGATCCCTTTTATTCGGATTCTACCTCATCTCTTTGGGCCATCAAACCTTATCACCCAAATTTCTTAACACTGAAATTAGTTCGGAGGTACTTACATTAAAGGTATGATCCCCAATTCGCGCATTACCTCTAGGTCGTTGATCTTGATCCCTTCTGGATCTAGATGAGGACGAGCCCGTATCTCTGCTTGGTGGTCCATAATCTGACCTGGTGTTTTCGAACTTGGGATGAGTTTCACGTCCGGATGGTCCCAAGTAAGGATCGTACCTGTTTTTACCTGATCTCATGTCTGATTCTGAATGTCTGTATCTGGTATAATCTTCCTCTTTCGGACGAGCAATGGTATCTTCTTCTATTCGAAGTTTAGTACTATACCTGTTATAAACATCATTCCACGTTGTAGTTGAGAATTGTCTCAAGCTTTCCTGGAGTCTTCTCGTGGCTTCAGAACTTTTATCATTTAGATTACTTGTGAATGCCATGGCTGCCCAATTATCAGGCACCCTTGGTAGTTGCATTATTTCTCGTTGAAACCTGTCTACAAATTCACGAAGTAGTTCTGTGTCTCCTTGTTTTATTTTAAAGATGTCCTCCATCCTTTTCTCGACTTTTTGCGCACCGGAGTGTGCCTTTATGAAAGAATCTACAAGCTCAGCAAAAGAATCAACAGAGTTTTCAGGGAGAAGGGAATACCAAGTTAGCGCCCCTTTGGTAAGCGTTTCTCCAAATTTTTTAAATAGGACCGACTCAATTTCTTGTTTTGTTAAGTCGTTGCTCTTCACTCCGGTGGTAAAAGCAGTTACATGGTCGCGTGGGTCGGTTGTACCATCATACTTAAGAATGTCAGGCATTTAAACTTCTTGGGAATATGTACGGGTGTTGCGCTTGGTTTCCAAGGTTGTTGAGAATATCTATCAACGTCAATGCCTTTGATAACAGGTGGTACTCCAGGAATTTGTTCGACATACCTGTTTCTGCAAAGTTAGTAATAAAGTATGTAATTCAGAGTTATTGGACCTCGCTTCGAGAGATTCATTAGGAGTATCTCCCCTTCCTGAGTTTGCCAACCCAGACTGAGGATTTTCCACGGTGATGGTATTATTGGGGGGTGGTGTCAGTGGTGCAGGTGACACTGCTGGTAATCCCCTCGCAAATTCTTGTAGAGCCTGGCTCACATACTCTACAATCATTTGCTTTACCTGATCTTGTTCTACCGTTTGATCATCATTACCGTTGTTGTTATTGGATCTTTCTGGGGATTGATCCCTTGAACCACGTGGGGTTCCTGAAGGTGATGGAACTGGGGTTCCATTCCTTTGCTGGTTGTTGTCGTTGGAGTTCGACATAGTTCAGAGGATATCGCTTGAAAAGCAAACAAAGATTATTAGATTCCCGGTAACAAAACCAATTTGTTTAACCAAAGAATTGGATAATTTGCCCAAAGCTATTTTAAGAAGAACACGGGTTTCTGATAACCAAAAAATAAGATTATAATTGGAGGCAAATTTGTAAATGGAAAGCAGTAAGATGCACAAAAAGTAAGTATATTGCAATAGTAGTTCGGATGTCCCTTTACAGGTTATATTTTACTCCCTTATATAGGGAATTTCCTAATATAACGTCTGCCTTTTTTTTCCAGTGATTGAGCATTAATGACTAAGTATGACATTAATGTAACATTACAATGAGTAACCGTAATTGTTGCGTGAATGTTGTGTAACGTGTGGATCACTAATTGAAGATCTCTGAATCCACCCTTTGTTCCGCCCAGATATATTTTGACCGTGTCTTTTCATCTTCTCAATTAGGTTGAGACTTCCGTAGCTAATTAACCCGTGGGTGTGATTTTCCGTGCCTCTTTGCCTCATACCTCTTGGTAGAGTCCTGTCCAGCTGTCGTGTCTTCATTGCTCCACGTAGACTGCTGAGTCATCAAGATTTATTACACGTGTGGAGCTCTTTTTTACCAATACAATTATATTAACCTAACAACGTGGATGATAAGCGCACATTTTTTGCAAAATAGATTTCAACCAAACAAACAGAAACAAAAGAAAAGAAAAGAGAAGTAATACAACATTTATATAGAGCTAAACCAAACTGAGCATTATAATTTAAAAAAATAGTAAGAAATAGAATGAATCCTTCGTCGATAGATTTCTAACCTTGTGCTGCATACAAAGAAGCGACACTCAAATAAGGTACTGACTGAAACCTCAGACCGGCGACGGGACCTCGAACAGAAAATCGGGATTTACAAACTTGATCGACCTTGGCGATTTGGTAGCTGTTTTTCTGAGGTTTGAAGGTGATTTCGTGGCTGAAGTTTGGACTGTTTTGAGGTGTTATGGGAGCTAATCTTTCTGAGTTTTTAGTTATTAAAACTTGGAGTTCGTGGGCTGAAAATGGAGCTTAAATTGCAGCTCTTTTAGTGATGTGAGAAGCTAGTTTTGGGGCTGTTTTAATGGAGGTTTTACCTGGGGTTTGAAGCTCATTTTTTGCTGGTTTCCTAAAGCTGCTGTTACTGTAGGGTGTTTAAAAGGTTAAAATCTGGAGAAAAACTAATAGAAACAGCGGTGCTTCAAAGCTGTATTTTATGGTTCAAAAATAGGATAACAGTGGTACCTATTTAAGGAGAAAATGGAGGTGTTTAGGTGGTGGATTGGCTACATGGTCTTGTGATTGAGTTTAGTATGAAACTTCCATGTATTTATCTTGAGGAAGAAGAGGCAGGGATGGCTATTTTCAGTAAAGAAGAAAGGGAAGGTTGCTTCGTTGGAAGAAAATGACGTTCTTTTTCTTCTTCTTGCTTTTCCAAATCTCTTTTATTGTTTCTTCCATTTTTTTTTTTCATTTTTTCTCGTCTCCCCTTCTATCTCTATATCTTTGTTTCCTTATATAAAGTGTGTGAGTGAGGAAGTGGGAAGTGATGGGTGAATATGAGGGAGACGTGAGGAGAGTGAAAGTGAGTAATGTGAAGAGTGGGGAATTAGGCTAGAAAAGTGGGGATAATGGAATTAGCAAAGTAAAATAAAAATATAAAAAAATAATTTAAATTATAAAGATAAGAAGATTAATCAAAATTTCTTATATTATAGAAAAATTAAATATTTACATGTACGTTAAATGATACTAAGAAAGATTCTATGCTTACTTATTAAGACTATAATTACTTATATTTGTGATTTTTAAATTATAAATAGAAATAGACTTTGTACTTTAAGAATGTGAGTATTTATTTATTTTTCAAATAAAATCTACTAAGAGTAAGATAAAAATTTAAAACATCAAGATTAGACCTAAAAGGAATATTTACACTAAAATAGTATAAAATTTGAATGTGGTCAAAAATTAGATGTTCACAGCATGCCCCTCTTTGCGTGGAAACATGAAGAGTTTTCAGGCAAAGAAAATGAACAAGGTGACTAATTTTTGACCTCACTGTTATTTAACAGGGAAAAGAAGATAAAACAAAAGATGTAACCGAGCCTTGGTTTTATGCAACTTATATATCCCGGGTTATAAGGGAATCAGGTCACGTATAGTTCAAGTGGAAGAAGAGTGATGGAGTATGCTTAGATGGAAAGTACACTAAGGTTCCGTCGAGGTTCTGATCCGCGGTTCCGACTATTACATCAAAACAAAAAGAAAAATTACATACTCTTGAAATCTAAGAGTTACAAAATTCCTATATAAATACTATCTAGAGTTTTGTTCTTGATTCTTGACTTGCTTCCTTCATTGACTTTAGACTGAAACTTGATGCTCTCCGATATAACAGACTATGAAATATTATCACATGCTTGTTTCTTGATCAGATGATGAGAAGATGGATCTTGATACTCTATGTCTCCGCATACATTATGTCAAAGCTGGCTGCGGGTGGTATTGAGATAAAAAAATTCATTTTCTCCGGCAAGAGCTGGAATCTTATTTTTTGCACATCCAATCTGTGCTTTGCAAGAAAAACCTTCAAGCCATCACAAACAAATAAAACAAACAAAATTTTCTGTCCCAGCTTGTACTAGGAAATTTTTGTGAGTTTTTAAAAACACAATAAACTATCTTAGCTATTGCAAAATGAAGAATTGGAAGAGAAATGGGATTTTCTTATTATAATATGGGATGTCGTACCCTATGTTAATATTATGGAAGGCAACTAGGGGATGTAGTACCCTTTGTTGGCAATAAGATGAGGCTCGTGGTACTCTAAGATGCTACTAGGGAATGTCGTACCCTATGTTGGAAAAAAATAATGCAGCCAGGGGATGTAGTACCCTGTGTTGGCAATAAGATGAGGCTCGTGGCACTCTAAGATGCTACTAGGGAATGTCGTACCCTATGTTGGAAAAAAATAATGCAGCCAGGGGATGTAGTACCCTGTGTTGGCAATAAGATGAGGCTCGTGGCACTCTAAGATGCTACTAAGGAATTTTGTACCATATGTTGGCACAAAGTAATGCATCTAGGGGATGTAGTACCCTGTGTTGGAAATAAGATGAGGCTCGGGGCACTCTGAGATGCTCCTAGGGAATGTCGTACCCTATGTTAGCAATGAGAAATACAATCAGGGGATGTAGTATCCTGTGTTGGCAATAAGATGAGGCTCGTGGCACTCTAAGATGCTACTAGGAAATGTCTTACCCTATGATGGCACAAAGTAATGCAGCCACGGGATGTAGTAGCCTGTGTTGGCAATAAGATGAGGCTCGAGGCGCTCTGAGATGCTACTAGGGAATGTCGTACCCTATGTTTGCAATAAAATGAGGCTCGTGGCGCTCTAAGATGCTACTAGGGAATGTCGTACCCTATGTTGGCAAAAAGTAATGCAACCACGAGATGCATTACCCTGTGTTGAAGATATGGTATTGATTCCCTATAATGAAACTAAGGATAACGTGATTACTTGTATATTAGAATGAAATCAAGGATTTGAGAACTTCACTTGGTGATGTTCGTCCTTCCATGAACTGTTTCCTAAAATTGTTATGTTCCTGTTCTGAACAAAGAAAGATTCGTTAGTTTTAAAATGGTGGTCAGTTTGTGGCCTTGATCTCTTGGGAGACTTGACTAGTGTCAATTGCACTTGTTTGAACATATGGGTCTATCAATGATCGTACGAATTCCGGGGAGATTCTATTTTTACTTTCTAGAGATCTTCTTTCTCAACATTAAAAATTACCTATTTTGCGCCTATCCCCATTTGTGTTTATGGTGCAAACAACCTTGCTCTCAAAACAACTTTTAACTGAGTAACTTTTGTTGAACTTTGACAAATTGTTCAGTCCTTCAAGCCTTTTGCTCGTCAGGGAAAATCAAAGATGGCTTTATGCCTTTGCCCATGCTGTTCATGCCCAGAAAGGTTTGCTTCATATAACAAGGAAACTATAACCAATTTTGCGGCCTTTTCTTTGCTTTTCTTTGGCAAAATTAGACTGATAGGGACTCAAAATAGTACGAAAGAAAACAAGAAGGTGAACTAATAGGTATTAAAACTTAATCAAGAAGCATCCCTTTCAGGGGAAAGAATGAAAAAATAAATAAAAAGGACTTATCTAGAGGAATATACTGACTTCAATGAACATGACTTGCACTTTGGACTGGATGCCCGATCTGTCTAAACCGTCTAATTCTCGAAATCTGTTGTAAACTTCACTTTGAAACTGAGTTCTTTGTCTTAACCATGCTTGTGCCGGGGTATATGAAAACCTAAATCGATCAATGATGGCCTTTGTGGGTTCTCATCAACTGACCTCTCTCATTTGTCTTTCTCTTAACTCACCATTGCCTTATAGTGCCCGTGAGGGTTTTCACCAATAAGACTCTCTCATTATTTTTCTCTCTTTACAATGGTTGAGGCATCACCCGTAGTATACTGACTTAGCATTCTCGAAAGTTGATCAGAAGGTCTTAAAAGGGAAAGGTAAAAAGAACTATTCAACTGAATTACAACTTTTGGAACAATTTTGATGGACCAACCATCGAAAATAAAATAAAATCATGCACCCGTTTCTTTGAATACTTGGAAAATGTGGATTTTTGTTTTAGTGTGACCGAACCCCAGATTGAGACTGCCTACGTATCCTTTTGGAATTAGGTCAGACGTAGTTCAATTAACATGAACTTGTTTTGATGATTTTCTTTTTTTTTCGATTTTTTTTATTAAGTACATTGGTTCCAAAAGAGGGGAAAACAAGGAAATATAAATAAGGCTTCAAAGGGCTAACTAGGGTTGACTAGTGTTTGGGTAGTGAGAATGATAGTCTTTCTTCATCCCAACCTGAGAATGCTAAGTATAAAAATGCTCCCACAGAGGCATGTCAAACATAGTATCTCTTGACCACATCGGCATTGACAGATATATCTTCCACCTTTCCTTCTATATCTGCCAAGTGTAGAGCTCCTTTTGACAATACTTTCTTGACGAGATAAGGACCTTGCCAATTCAGGGCGAACATTCCTTTTGCTTCTTCCTGGTGTGGAAAGATACGTTTCAAAACAAGTTGTCCTACCTCAAATTGTCTTGGGAGCACTTTCTTGTTGTAAGCACGTGCCAATCTTTGTAGGGTGTTGCACCAACTGATATATGGACAGTTGTTCGGTATCCCAAAAGAGCAAAAGGCAATTTCTCGTGCCATTGTCTAGACCCTTGGACAATCTTCCTAATAATCTTCTTGGTGTTCTTATTCTAATCATGTAGTATATCGGACGACCCTGATCACATTTGCACTTAGTTGCTTCGTGATTTCTTCTTAATCCTATCACTGATGTCTGTCTTAAACTTCCTTTGTTTTTGTTAGATTGGTGGAAAGTTAGGGTATGTGGGAAGCTAATGAACCACTAGATTGGCACTCAAACCCGGCATGTCATCATACGACCAAGCAAAAATATCTCTGTACCCGAACAAAACTTGAATTATGGAATCTCTCATCTTTTGTTCAATATGAATGCTTATTTTTGTTTTCTCTTGTTTCTTCAGAACTTCCCAGGTTAATTGCCTTAGTTTCACTTAAATTAGGCTTAGGCTTTTGGACCCTGGCAAACTTCATCAATGTCATCCTGAGTAGAAGGATTTTGGACTTCTTCAAATTGTGGCTTGAAAAAAGAGTAGGCAATGTGAGGGATTGGTTTGGAAAAATTTCAACCATTCTTTTTGTGGGCCTTGGCTCTGTCTATGTCAGCTGATGTTGGTTAAAAACCCAAGCCAAAGGTATCTTTCTTCAAAAATGGAGCAATAGGGTTCATAATTCCCTGCAGAGAGGATCCTAATCCTTTTCCTGGTTCATAGTCATTTCTGAATATCAGCGAAGCTACCATCACAGATGTGGCTGACATACGAGGATGTAGAATTAGCTTTCCTTCTTCCACTTGGTCTACCTCAATCACCTCAAATGTTTGATATGGTATGGATTCACATCCTTCTTTGGCCTCGATACATGGAATGGATGGGTTTTTATAGACTGGTGATTCTCTTCCCCATGAATAACAATTTCTTGCCTATCATACTCGAATTTGACCATTTGATGTGGGGTGGATGGTACAGCTCTAGCCATATGGATTGTAACGATCCGACTGGTCGTTTTGTGTATCAGGACCCCGTTCCCCTAAATGAGACTTCCCATAGCGTCTTATTGTGATTTATAACTTGGGGGGATGGGTGGTTTGGGATTCGGAAGCGTTTAGAGTGGTATAGGAACACTTGGTTCCTTGAGGTTGGCCTTTAAGGCCAAGTTTGACTTCGGTCAACATTTTGAGTAAACGACCTCGTAATCGAGTTTGACGGTTTCGGTAGCTTCGTATGATGATTTTGGACTCTTGGGCGTATGTTTGGAATGAGTTTTGGATGACCCAGGAGCGTTTCGGTGCCCAATATTGAAATAAGAGTTTCCTTAAGTTCATATTGTGGTTTGGGACATGTTTTTGTGTTATCAAGGTCCGAATGGAACTTCGAGACCGGGAATAGTTCCGTTATGTCATTTATGACTTGCTTGCAAAATTTGGTGTCATTCCGAATAGTATAGGTCAGTTCAGCGCATCGAAAGCGAATTCTAGAACTCTAAGTTCAAAGTTTTATTCATTTTGGTTTTAGGGTCGAATTCTTAGTTCCGTTGTTGTTTTCCACGTTCCAAAAATTCGAGCGAGTCCGTATCATGAATACAAACTTGCCAGTGCCTTTGGATGGGGTCCGGAGGGGCTCGAGTGAGTTTCGGACCCCTCGGAGTTAAATGCAAAACACCAGAATTTTTGTGTTTGGTTTCCTTCTATGCGTTCGCGGTTGCGCTTCGCGTTCGCATAGAAGGATTTGGGCAGGGGTGAAAATTTTCCCTATGCGTTCGCATAGGTGCTCTGTGTTCGCATAGGGTAGAGCATTGGGCCAGACCAGCTTCGCCCTTTCACAGTGCGTTCATACCCTCCCAGCCGCATTCGCGTAGGTCTAGCCAAGCTAGCCTCCGCGTTCGCGAAGACCCCTTTGCGTTCGCATAGAAGGCCTCATCAGGCCCTAACCATTTGTTCATAGCGAACGCACTGCCCCTGCTACGTTCGCATAGAAGGGCAGCTGGGCAGTGTGTTTTAAAACTAGACTTAAACCATTTTTGGGCATTCTTCTTCTTCCTTGGGGTGAGTTTTGAGCATGCTAGAGAGCCAAACGACCTAGCTATTTTGAGGTCAGTAATTCCTACCATAAACTTAGTCTAATACTTGGATTCTTAGGTAGATTAACTCATTAATTAGTGGAAATTTAAGGGTTAGAGTAAAAACCTAGGTTTTATAAAAATTGGAAGAATTACCAAGGAATTTGCCATGAAATTACACAAAAACTTAGGCTATGGGTAATTGATTCCTTCAAAAATTTCCGGAATCCGAGCATGTGGGCCCGGGGGTGTATTTTAGGATTTTTTAAAGTAAGGTGAAATAACTAAGTAAATAGGAGAATTCCATACTTTTGAGTATAAATTGATATATTTGTATAACATTTGGCTAGTTTCGAGTCCTTGGGTGACGAGTTTGGAGTTTTCGGGCGTGTTCTTGACCCGAAGAGTAGGTTCGACACATGGTAAGTCTCCTTTCTAATTTTTTAAGAGGGAATTGTCCCCATAGGTGATTATAAATAATTGCATGTCCTTATTTGCGGGGGCTACGCACGCACGAAGTGACAAGAGTCCGTGCGTAGATACTATTATGTTATGTTGGGTAGTTCTAGGACTCACAAGCATGCGTTTATGTGCCTTACATGTGTCCCTAAATGTATTTGAGTTGCATAGTATCCTTGAATTGGTATGAGAGTATTAGGAAGTTATGTTCAAGAAGAAAATTGTATTGCTTGAGTTCTTGCTTTTACGTATAATCTCTGTTAAATCCCTAAATATTGATAATTTTGTGTATGTATACGACACCCGCGTCGCATGTATGATTCGTGAGCGAGATAGCCCTACTATTATGTTAACCGCATCGCATGTTTGATTCGCGAGCGGGGTAATAGATGCATCTATGGTTCGAGCCGTTCGACCCTCGGTAGTGCACATTTATTTTCGCGATGCTCTGGCCATACGCTTTCGGCATTCTATGTGCTATATAATTTACTCGGAGTTTTTGTTGAAATTGTATAAACTGTTTCATGTGAAAAGGGAATTTTGTACATTATATGCTAGTGAAACTGACATGCAAAAGTAATTACAATTATACTTGATATTTTATGTATTTGTGATTACTACTACTATTATTCCTGCCTAGCCCTTATTAAATTATATTATTTAAACTTTGACCCCAGTAAGTATCACGTCTACCTCTCGTCACTACTTCTTCAAGATTAGGCGGGATACTCACTGGGTACATATCTGTTTATGTACTCATGCTACGCTTCTGTACTATATTGTACAGGCTCTGAGGCAGGTGCATCTGAGTATTCATCTGGAGCTCGTCCCTGACGTATATTTAACGTGGACTTCTCGGTGAGCTGTTTCCCTTGACGTTTCCTCTGGCAGCACCTTGGAATTCCTCTTTACTTTTGCTATGTCTGTATTACTTTTCTTCAAACAGTAGGGCAAACTGGAACTTTCTATTGGATACTCGTTTATATTAGATGCGCGTAGACCTGTGACGCCAGTTCCTGGCATGCCCACGTAGTGGATATTCTATTCTTTTGGGTTGTAATTATTGGTGGTGATTACTATATTTACTACTCACTTTTGGTTGTCTAAGTCACTTGTTTAATTCGAAATTTGAAATCTAAAAGAAAAACCTCTCAAGCATGGGAAATTATTTTAAAAATTAAAAAGGGATCACTAGTAAATTAAGGTTGGCTTGCATGACATTGGAGTTGGGCGCCATCGCGACCTAAATTGGGATTTGGGTCGTGAGAACATGGTGTCAGAGCTCTAGGTTCAATTAGGTCTCACAAGTCACGGGCAGACCTAATAGAGTCTTGCGGATCGATACGGAGACGTCTGTGCTTATCTTCGGGAGGCTATAGGGTGTTAGGAAACCTCTCTTTATTCATGTTCTATTGTGCAGTCGATGGTTTACTAAATCTCATTCTTCTATTCTCTCAGAGATGGTGAGGATGCGTGCATCCGATGTTCCAGACCCGGGATGGGCCGCTACCCCCGTTGTTCGAGGTTGTGGTAGAGGCCGGGGGAGGGCACCGACCCGAGGTAAGACGAGGGCGTCCCAGAGCTATTCCAGTTGCACCACCACCAGAGGATCCTACTATAGAGGATCAGGGTGAGGTGCCCCTAGCAGATCCTGCCTCAGTGGACTTTATGACGGCGCCAGGCTTCCAGGAAGTCATGGGCCGTATGATGAGATTCATGGATACTATGGCGCAGGCTGGTTTATTTCCAGCGAATCCTGCCACATCTTAGGCGGGAGGGGGAGTCCAGACCCCTACTACCCAGGCCGCAGGCCATGCAACAGCAGTTTATCAGACCCCGGGTACACCGCCCGTGGGTGGAGCCCATCCTGTAGCAGCAACACCTGAGCTCAGACCAGCTGCGGACGGCGATCCACAGAAGTTACTAGACAGATGGACCCGATTGCACCCTCTTATCTTCGGAGGTGAGAAGGGCGAGGATGCTTAGGACTTCATTGATAGGTCTAGGGACAGACTGCACAACATGAGGATACTGGAGTCCTATGGAGTGGACTTCACTACTTTTCAGCTTGAGGGCAGGGCCCGCAGATGGTGGCAGTCCTATGTCCTTGGTAGACCGGCAGGTTCCCCTTCCATCACTTGGGAGCAGTTCAATCAGCTGTTCCTGGACATGTATATTCCACCCTCTAAGAGGGAAGAGCTGCGACATCAGTTTGAGCGGCTGGAGCAGGGACAA
This sequence comes from Nicotiana knightiana, assembly GCA_005239525.1. Taxonomy (NCBI): domain Eukaryota; kingdom Viridiplantae; phylum Streptophyta; class Magnoliopsida; order Solanales; family Solanaceae; genus Nicotiana; species Nicotiana knightiana. The sequence goes on along the minus strand of ML397735.1, from coordinate 5,336 downwards.
ATGTCGGTGACAGACTACGAGGCCAGGTTTTCCGAGTTGTCTCGTCATGCCCTTATGATACTTCCTACTGATGCTGAGAGAGTGCGGAGATTTGTAGCTGGGCTGCACTCAGGTATTAGCGCTAACATGGCCTGAGATTTGGAGATGGGGACTCCCTATCAGCTTGTGGTCGAGATAGCTCGCCGGATTGAGGGTTATCGGTCGAGGGGCAGAGAGTAGAGTCAGCAGGATAAGAGAGCTAGATTTTCTGGGGATTTCAGAGGTGCCCCAGCCAGGGGTAGAGGTCATTTCGGTAAGGCCAGCCTAGCAGGCCTCCATATTCAGCTCCTCTACCACCTCCCTGGGTGCTCTATTGAGGCCTTATTCCAGCACCATGCCAGAGAGTTCCCACCGTCCACCAGCCATTCAGGGTTCCTCAGGCGGGTATTCCGGTCATCAGGGGTCTTCTAGTCCTTATTTCAGTGCCATGCCAGAGGGTTCTCACTATCCCCCAGCTATCCAGGGTTCTTCTTCAAGGCAGCAAGCCATGCCACCGGTGAGATTTTATGAGTGTGGGGATTTAGGCCACATGAAGAGGACTTGTCCCAGGCTTCGGGGCAAGGCCGTTCAACAGAGTTATGAGCCTACATTCTCAGCACCGACGTTCGTCCACCCACAGGTGGAGGGCAGGCTGGTAGAGGTCGTCCCAGAGGTGGAGGCCAGGTAGGGGGAGCTCTGCCGGCCCCTATTCATTCCAGCGGAGGTCAGTCATCCGATGCTTCAGCTAGATTCTACGCCATTCCGGCCCGATCAGATGTAGTGGCCTCAGATGCCGTGATCACAGGTACTATTTCAGTATGTGGTAGAGAGGCGTCAGTGTTATTTTATCCAGGATCCACTTATTAGTATGTGTCAGCCTTATTTTCTTGTTTCCTGAATGTTCCTCGCGAGTCCTTGGGTACTCCTATTTATGTGTCCACTCCCGCGGGCGATTCTGTGATAGTAGACCGGATTTATCGGTCCTGTGTGATTTCATTTTGTGGGTTTGAGACCAGAGCGGATCTCCTATCGCTCGACATGGTTGATTTCGAGATTATTCTAGGCATGGATTGGCTATCTCCCTATCATGACGTGCTAGATTTCCATGCCATGACAATTACTTTAGCCATGCCCGAGTTGCCTAGGCTGGAGTGGAGGGGTTCCTCTGTTAGTGCAGCCAGTCGGGTTATTTATTTCCTGAAGGCTCGACATATGGTCGAGAAGGGTTGTCTGGCGTATCTTGCTTATATGCGGAACACCACCGCTGAGTCTCTGACGATTGATTCAGTGTCAGTGGTTCGAGTTTGCTGATGTATTCCCTTCAGACCTTCTAGGCATGCCTCCGGATCGTGATATTGATTTCTGCATTGATTTAGATCCAGCCTATATCTATTCCTCCGTACCGTATGACTCCGAAAGAGTTGAAGGAGTTGAAGGAGCAGCTTGAGGAGTTGTTGGCTAAAGGGTTCATCAGACCGAGTGTATTGCCATGGGGTGCTCCAGTTCTATTCGTAAAGAAGAAGGATGTGTCCAGCGGATGTGTATTGATTACCGCCAGTTGAACAAGGCACCATTAAGAACAAGTATCCTTTGCTGCGCATCGATGATTTGTTTGACTAGTTGCAGGGTGCTCGGGTGTTTTCTAAGATTGATTTGAGATCGAGATATCATCAGTTGAAGATTCGGGCCTCATATGTTCCGAAGACTGCTTTTCGTATGAGATATGGCCATTATGAGTTCCTGGTGGTGTCCTATGGCTTGACTAATCCCCCAAGAGCATTTATGGACTTGATGAACAGGGTGTTCAGGCTGTATATTGATTCCTTTGTCATTGTCTTCATTGATGACATTTTGATTTACTCACATAGCCTGGGGAGCACGAGCAGCATTTGAGGGTTGTGCTCCAGACTTTGCGAGAACAGAAACTATATGCTAAGTTCTCCAAGTGTGAGTTCTGGGTGGATTCCATGGCATTCTTGGGGCATGTGGTATCCGGAGAGGGTATCAAGGTTGATCCTCAGAAGATTGAGGCAGTTCAGAGTTGGTCGCGTCCTACTTCAGCTACAGAGGTCAGGAGCTTTTTGGACCTAGCAGGCTATTATCATCTATTTGTGGAGGGGTTCTCTTCTATTGCAGCTCCATTGACTAGATTGACTCAGAAGAATGCCTCGTTCAGATGGTCCGACGAGTGTGAGGCGAGCTTTCAGAAGCTCAAGACAGCATTGACCTCAGCACCAGTTCTGGTATTACCTTCTGGTTCTGGGATGTATACAGTGTATTGCGACGCTTCACGCGTTGGTTTGGGATGTGTGTTGATGCAGTAAGGGAGATTTATTGCTTATGCTTCGCGCCAAGTGAAGGTTCATGAGAAGAATTACCCTGTGCACAATTTAGAGTTGGCGGCGATTGTTCATGCTCTTAAGATTTTGGAGGCACTACTTGTATGGGGTGTCCTGTGAGGTTTATACGACCACCGCAGCTTGCAGCACTTGTTCAAGCAGAGGGATCTTAATTTGAGGCAGCGCAGATGGCTTGAGTTGTTGAAGGATTATGATATCACCATTCTTTATCATCCGGGCAAGGCAAATGTGGTAGCAGATGCCTTGAGCAGGAAGGCAGCGAGTATGGGTAACTTGGCTTATATTGCAGCAAAGGAGAGACCTCTAGCCTTGGACATTCAGTCCTTGGATAATCTCCTGGTGAGGTTAGACCTTTTAGAGCCTCACCAATTTTTAGCACATGTGGTTGCTCAGTAGTTTTATTGGGAGAGATTAAGGCTCGTTAGTTTGATGATCTGTACTTGGCAGAGCTACGGGAGACAGTGGTTCAGGGTGGTGCCAAAGAGGTTACTATTGGTGAGGATGGTGTTCTGAGACTTCAGGGCCGTTTATATGTTCCTAATGTCGATGGCCTGAGAGAGAGGATTCTAGAGGAGGTACATAGTTCTCGGTATTCTCTTCATCCTGGTGCTACGAAGATGTATCGTGATTTGAAGCAGCATTACTGATGGAGATGGATGAAGAAGGACATTGTGGAGTATGTGGCTAGGTGTCTTAATTTCCAGCAGATTAAGTAGGAGCACCAAAGGCCAGGAGGCCTACTTCAGCAGATGCCCATTCCTGAGTGGAAGTGGGAACGCATCACTATGGACTTCGTGGTTGGGCTGCCTCGAACCTCGAGGAAAGTTGATGCGGTTTGGGTCATTGTGGATATATTGACCAAATCGGCGCATTTCATTCCAGTGGCTACTACACATACTTCTAAGGAGGTTGGCCCAGATCTACATTCGGGAGATCGTCCGGTTGCACGGTGTGCCAGTGTCCATTATATCAGATCGAGGTCCTCAGTTCACCTCACACTTCTGGAGAGCATTGCATAGTGATATGGGTACCCAGATAGATCTCAACAAAACATTTCACCCTCAGACTTATGGTCAGTCGGAGCGTATAGTTCATATATTGGTGGACATGCTCCGGGCATGTGTGATTGACTTTGGAGGTCAGTGGGACCAGTTCTTGCCTTTGGCTGAGTTTGATTACAATAATAGTTATCAGTCTAGCATCGAGATGGCCTCATTTGAGGCTTTGTATGGTCGGCAATGTCGTTCTCCTATCGGGTGGTTTGAGCCTGGAGAGGCTAAGTTATATTGCACCGACCTGGTGAGAGGTGCTTTAGAGAAAGTGAGGTTGATTCAGGAGAGGCTCCAGCACAGTCCAGACAGAAGAGTTACGTGGATCAGAGGGCACGCGATGTATCATTTATGGAGGGATATAAAGTCCGGTTGAAGGTCTCGCCGATGAATAGTATTATGAGGTTCAGAAAGAAGGGCAAGTTGAGCCCGAGGTTTATAGGTCCCTTCGAGGTGTTGAGGCGAGTTGGGGAGGTTGCTTATGAGCTAGCTTTACCTCCCAGTTTGTCAGGAGATCATCCGGTCTTTCATGTGTCCATGCTCCGGAGGTACCACGCCGACTTCTCTCACGTGGTTGATTTCAGCACTATTCAGTTGGATGAGAGGTTGGGCTACGAGGAGGACCAATTACTATTATTGACAGGCAGGATCGCCAGTTGAGATGCAAGAGAGTTTCTTCCGTAAAGGTCCAGTGGAGGGGCTAACTAGTCGAGGAGGCGAACTGGGAGTCCGAGGAGGACATGCAGAGCAGATATCCACATTTATTCAGCACTTCAGGTATTATTCTAGACCCGTTCGAGGACGAACGTTTGTTTAAGAGGTGGAGAATGTAACGACCCGACCGGTCGTTTTGTGCATCAGGACCCCATTCCCCTAAATGAGACTTCCTATAGCGGCTTATTATGATTTATGACTTGCGAGGACGACTGGTTCGGGATTCGGAAGCGTTTAGAGTGGTATAAGAACACTTGGTTCCTTGAGGTTGGCCTTTAAGGACAAGTTTGACTTCGGTCAACATTTTGAGTAAACAACCTCGGAATTGAGTTTCGATGGTTTCGGTAGCTTTGTATGATGATTTCAGACTTGGGCGTATGTTCGGAATGGGTTTTGGTTGAACCAGGAGCATTTTGGCGCCCAATATCGAAATAAGAGATTCCTTAAGTTCATATTGTGGTTTGGGATGTATTTTTGTGTTATCGAGGTCCGAACAGAATTTCAAGACCGGGAATAGTTCCGTTATGTCATTTATGACTTGCTTGCAAAATTTGGTCTCATTCCGAGTAGTATAGGTTGGTTCGGTGCATTGAAAGCGAATTCTAGAACTCTAAGTTCAAAGTTTGATTCAATTTAGTTTTGGGGTCGAATTCTTTATTCCGTTGTTGTTTTCCACGTTCCGAAAATTCAAGCAAGTCCGTATCATGAATACAGACTTTTCAGTGCCTTTGGATGGGGTCCCGAGGGGCTCGGGTGAGTTTCGGACCCCTCGCAGTTAAATGCAAAACACCATAATTTTTGTGTCTGGTTTCCTTCTATGCGTTCGCGGTTGCACTGTCGAGTTCGCATAGAGGGATCTGGGCAGGGGTGAAAATTTGCCCTATGCGTTTGCATAGGTGCTCTGCATTCGCATAGGGTAGAGCATTGGGCCAGACCATATTCGCCCTTTCACAGTGCGTTCGCACCCTCCCAGCCGCGTTCGTTGATCTAGCCAAGCTAGCCTCCGCATTCGCGAACACCCCTCAGCATTCACATAGAAGGCCTCATCAGGCCCTGGCCATTTGTTCATCGCGAACGCACTGCCCCTGCTGCGTTTGCATAGAAGGGGCAGCTGGGCAGTGTTTTTTAAAATGGGACTTAAACCATTTTTGGGCATTCTTCTTCTTCCTTGGGGTGATTTTGAGCATGCAAGAGA